>VZTJ01005050.1:316737-391990 GCA_013397795.1 Orthonyx spaldingii
AAGGAAGGAAGCAAGGAAGCAAGCAAGCAAGCAAGCAAGCAAGGAAGCAAGCAAGGAAGCAAGGAAGCAAGGAAGCAAGCAAGGAAGGAAGGAAGGAAGCAAGGAAGGAAGGAAGCAAGGAAGGAAGCAAGGAAGGAAGCAAGGAAGGAAGCAAGGAAGCAAGGAAGCAAGCAAGCAAGGAAGCAAGCAAGGAAGCAAGCAAGGAAGGAAGCAAGCAAGGAAGGAAGGAAGGAAGCAAGCAAGGAAGCAAGCAAGCAAGGAAGGAAGCAAGGAAGGAAGCAAGGAAGCAAGGAAGCAAGGAAGCAAGGAAGCAAGGAAGCAAGGAAGCAAGGAGAGAAAAGCTTGTCTTTTTAATCCTTCTTGTAATTGTCTGAAATTCCACTAACTGGACTGTGTAAAATTACTGGAGAATTATCAACACACACCAACCAACGTGTCATACTTCCTCCTATTCCTAGCACACCTTGAGCTAAATTCCAGCCTTTGCCATTCATACATTTCCACTTCTGGAATCCATGAAATTATCTTGGACACTCTTAGGGAACTTAAGCAGTCCAGTATGTGCTAAAAATGCCTATATCAGCCCTGTAACAATTTGTATGCCCACTTCAGAAAAAACCCCAAGGTTATATCAATACAAGGAGATGGTTGGGTTCTTTTCTACTCCAAATACTTCTTTTTCTAATCCAAATACATTTTTTTTTCTCAATCTTTATGTAGGCAAGCAGCGAGGGATAAAGGACTGGGGAAAAAAACCCCATGACACAAGATCCTAAACAAATAAATGGCCCCTGACCCTTGAATTTATGCAAACACAATTTCTAAATTGCTTACAAACCAAGAAGAAAAATCACACAAATTTAGTAGAATTTTATATACTTCACTTTTTGCCCCCCTCCCCAATTCTGTTCTGTAGCATTTTTACACTGGACATTACATATACTAAATGTAAAATCCCTAAGAAATATATTCCAGTTTAGTAAGTAGCAAACAGCAACCACATATGAAGGATGCAGTCTCATTTTGGTACCTCACTAAGAATTATATTTGTTTTGCATCATATCTTATCTGCAATAAAGCACTGGAACATTTCAGTCTCACTGTTGTGGTGGGTCTTCACAACACCATATAAATATGTGGATAATGAAGGTTGAAGAGAAAACTAAATTCACAGTTCATGCATTAGCATTTGGAAAACACAAAATAAACGACTAACACTGAGACACGGTTTCTCTGCAATGTCACTTTCCACTTCTGTTTTTGCTCACTCATATTGCAACTAGATTTCAAGTATCTTTTACTCTTTGTGATATTTCTTTCTTTTCCTCAAATATTCATTGTAAAACTAGCCATACATATTTTACATTCTCAGATGAAAAAAAAAAAGAAAAAGAAAAAACCATGCAGTTAGAGTCTACTCTTCCTTAATGACATTATTTCAGTGTGTCTTCATAGTATGCAGTCATTTGACAGATAACACATGATAAATATACTGTGCAAGAAGGCTTAAAGACTTAAAACAATCAAAGTGAAGGTAAAAATGTGATGGAGAAATGTTAGCAACACACTGGAGGAGAAAAAAAGAAATGAACCTGTAAAACTGACCTGCTCTTGCAGGGAGAAGCAGCTGGCCATTCACAACTTTGCTATTACCACGGCATGCAGTGACATTAAAAATCATGTCATGGTGAATAAGGAGAAACAGGAGCATTGAGATGTGAGATTATCTCAAACCTACAGCACTGGAAAAGCTGCACTTTGCTTAAGAGAAAGGTCAGAGGGAAATCGACAGCAAAGGACAAAACCCAACACACAGACAGAACGCTGCCTGAAGCACAGAGGGAAGGATCTCTAAATGCAGTTCCTTAATTAGTGGCCTAACAGAGAAAGCACTTAAGCCCCCGCAACCCTCCTGTCAATAGTCAGAGGAAATGAAAATTGTTCTGTCTATAAAATCCCTGGGACCAGCAAGCATTGGAGGCTGTGAGTCATTGTCAGCCTCGGCTAATTGGGTGTAATTAGCCCAGGGGCAACAGGCTGCAGGTGCTCAAGGCTGGTGTGGTGAAGAGCTGCACTCTCCGGTGTGTCTGTTTCTGTGAACTACACATACCAGAGGGAAAAATGGTGTGGACATGGCCAGATCTAAGACATCACAATGCTCTGTGATGTTAATATTCTCAGCCCTTTCTCCTCCCCCTGTAAGCCAAGCTTGGGTTCAGCCAACTCCATTTCTTTGGGATCAAGAGCTTCACCGGGGATTCCCTTGGCCTTGCATGGAGACTGATGGGGGTGCAGTCCAGAAAGGACAATTCCTTGGTTATTCTCATGGACCAAATTTTCTCTTCCCTTTTGGTATTGAGACTAATCATCCTTCATCCTCTTCAGCACTCACACTCTGCCTAGACTTCATTGCAGCTTTGTGCAGTCCAGAGCTATTCTTAGACACAGCCATAAAGAAGAGTGGCCAGAGAGGACTCTCTGAAAATATTTTCAGTTGCCCACAGATCCCAAAAATGAGGTACACAGCAGATGGTAATAAACTAGATATATTAAAGACTGCTTTTATCACCTGTTTTCTTTCCCAGTGAATAACAAGCCTGCATGATGAACAGCAGAAAGCTTCTTATACCAATTTTGTTGCTACCATCAGGTTCAGATATCGCTTTATTGCCACCAACCCAAATCCTCAAGCACCTCTCTCCTGCACTAAAAGAAAATACTTTCCAGCTGTGGGTGGGTTAGCACCCATGAAGAATGGGAGAAGCTGGGTTGGGGGATGGACAATGGCTCCATGGAAGTTGGATTATGTAAACACACAGACAAGTGTTTGTGTCCCAAGAACCTAAAAAATCAGAAAGCAGTTTGAGAGGGCAGATCCCACCACAGCCTCATTCTCCTTGTTTCAATTTAATTAAGATCAAGGGCTCCTCTGCAAAGCTGAACAGTCACACACTGCAAACACCTCTGGTTTGCCCTCTCCACATGTAAGCTCAGTAATAACCTGAGCATACGAGGAAGTCTGCTAATGAGTCTGCAAAACAGTTTTCTCTTTCCACGCCCTGTAGAGAACAGCATTTTAGCTTTGAACAGCATTAGTAATATAATAGACAATCTATCTGAATGTTAAAAGATGTTTCTCAAGTGCAGAATGAAAGATGAATGTGATAAATGATGTGAAGTTAAATTCCTTTCTGGAGGAAATATGGTCTTTTGTGGAAGGACAGTGAATGTTTTCCACTCAAGATCTTACTGTTGATAATCCACTTGTCATTTGTTCGTGTTTTCTTGGATAACGACAGGCCACCATGTCATCAATATCTTCTTCTGTTTCTTCCAGATAACCCTAAATGACAAACAGGCATTTTAGTGGTTGTGTTCTGCTCCGTATTTGGTCAGCCTCTGTCACTTAGGTTTGTTTCACAAGTTTTCCACTTTAGGAAGATGGTGCTGGATGCATTCAAATTCTGTTCTGTAGAGGAATTTTGATTTACATTTTCCACATCTTTGCACAGAGACAGAGTGTAAGGGGAAGAGACTGCTGTGGCTTCAGGATTCAATTGTTTAAGAACTGAAAATCTTCACACACACACTTCATGTCTTGTCATATCAAGCCAGTTGGTGAGAATTTAAAAACAATTAAATTTCGGTATTGTTTTAATAGTAAAAAAGTGGAAAATCAGTAATTGCACAGCTTCATATAGGTGCTGGAGTTTTAATGAGCAAGACTGAAGTATAGCAGCTTTAACCTATATACAGAAAAAAAAAAAATTAATTGTTTAAACACAACAATAAAGTAAATTCTAAACTGAATCTTTAGATCTGATTGATGGTCCTAATGGGACTCCTAACTTTTACCTAAAATAACAGGCAAAAAAGCCAGCAGACAATTCTCATCCTATTAAGCGTAGTTAGGAAATCTCAGGTGTTTCCTTAAAACTTATGGCAGGTATATTTTGAAAGACTTTGCTTTTAGTTTTAATGGAAGTCAAATTTTCAACTTCCTTGTATCTTCTTTGCAGCTATAAAAACCTCACCTTTTCACCTACCTCATTCTTTATTGCTTAGTTGCTCTCACTCTTTGAAACTAAACAGAGAAATACTTTATTCAAATTCAGGAGTCTCAAAGGCTTCTGTGCTGATCAGCAAAAACAGAGCAGGGAAGAAATGCTGCTGGAGAGTTGAATTGTCACTGTTTACATAAAAAAATCTGCAGCACATTTGCCACAGTTTACATAAAACTGGCTGTTACATCTCTTCTCCTTTGCTCCAGTGACTGAACTGATATGAAACCACCTAAAAGTGATTTTTTTATTACTGATTTCCAATTGTAAGTGTATATTTAATATTGAGCAGAGGGAAATCAGAACAAGCTATCACCAAAATTTACATACTGAAGCAAACACTTCTCTTAGCTTCATGTTCCTACCATGAGCTTGCTCCGCTGGTCTTGTATCTTTCTAATCTGCTGAAGGCACTGTTATCACTCCACAGGAAAAAAAAAGAAGTAATAGATACTTTATACTAAATAAAAGGAAAAATCTTTGGAGGCCTAAGCACAACAAACTATTTCAGGGAGACAGACAGCTGAATCATTCAAAAGTAAAACCTCCCAAAAACCTGAAATGAAACAAACAAAAAAAACCCCCTCACTCCACCCATCATTTCTACTCCCCTCATCGAGTTCAGATGTCAGGTGATGTAGTCTAGTTTCAAATTTGGAACAAGAATACACAGTTTTCTTATTTGCCCATGGAACAGGAAGAAGCAGTTCCAGTAATACATGCAAAACTCTTTCCTTTACACAGTTGCATGCACACCAGTGAACTTGAAAATAAACAATGCTATATTTTTCCTGCCAAATAATTCAAATGGGGGGGAAAAAACTAAGGCAACATCTTCAGACTGAGGTGTTTGAGGTCTAGACACTCATATAATAACATTGCTTCACAGAGTCCTAACAACTGCTGAATACCAATTTTTGTCTGCAAGCAGATATCCAAATCTTTAAAAAAAAGGTTAATATTTAACTTATGCTCTTAATTTATTTTGTACCACAATGATTCTATTTCTCAGGAGGTGTTACAGAACTGCAACTACATAATTGGTTGGTGCTATTAGCTTATTAAAGTTAGAGCTAGTAGGATATTATCTCATGGTCTCCAGTGGGGGCTATGAAATGCACATCATCCAATTATTCCTAAAAAAGCAGCTGAGCATGTAATGAACACTGCTTGGTCAGGAATTCAACACATACCTCTCTAGAAAAGGTGCTCACATGCAAACACAGCACTGGATTTAGCTGATTCCCCATGCTCCTTGATAAATCTGTACCACACCATGTGGGTTTTGGGGCTTGTCCCTTTTCACTACCAAAAGCAGTGCTAAGTTAAAGAAGCAAAATATCCACTCAATTTTCCAGCTGATTCTTCTGTATCTGTAATGGGTTTCCCTGATAAACATAGGAGAAAAGCAGCTAAAAGGCTTTTCCCATCCTTTGGGCTGATAAATTCCAGCAATCTGCATATCTCATCGATGTGTGGCAACTCCATACCACTGCTGCCAGCTCCCATCACCCAGGAATAGGAGACTGAAGGATCTCAGATAGAAGAAAAGGAGGTATAACTCCAGCTTTTCTCTGGCTGCAGGAGCTGTTGTTACCTTCATCGGGTATCATTCTTTTTGTCTCTTACATGCAAGCATCGAATAAACTAAATTCCAGCAGGAATACAGCTTTTATCTCAAAACACTGCATCCACAATGAATACAGGACAAGACTCTGAAGGACTCCTGTGAGACAAATTACCCTAAATAAATATGGTAACACAAAAGCTGATGTATGGAATCAATTCATTTCATGAGGCAGAGGAAGCAAGGATATGGGTAGAATCAGAGATCTGTGACTCCTGTTATGAATGGATTTTAAAGGGGAATTATCACTGTCACAGGCTCCAGAGCAACTAAATCGAGGTTATGCCACAAGAGAGGTCTCCCGTGTTAGCAAAGAAGCTACAGAGTTGCAGAGATGCAACCTGAAATTTCAGAGTCAGCAAGAAAGAGATACAAAACAAAATTTCTGATTAAGAAGACAAAAATCAAAGAACAGAAAACCCCTCTGGATTTGTCATCTCTGGCAGCTGCCTCAGAGAAATATCTAAGTTGTAACTGTCAGTTAGTGCAGAGAACAGATATAAAGAAATATAAAATCTGCATTTTTTTATTTTGTGCTTTTCTTCTGCAATATTTTCCAGCTTCATAACAAAGAACACATCCTTTTTCTTTATTACAATTTAAAAACAAACCACTTCATTTCAGAAGTTTTTCTTCCACCAACATCTGACACACAGGAAGTTCTTTTGTAAATTCCTCAAAGATTAACCCAAAGCAATGCTGTAGGCAAATCCTCTGAGTGCTACTAATTTAAGAAAAGATGGAAATCCCAACATTTTTTTTTCCACCAAGGCTCAAACATCAGCTCTACAAGAAGGGGAGATACCTGCCATGGCCAATGGGCTTCTGGAAAGAGCAGATGGAAGGGAAGGACTATGACAAAAGGCAAAATGTGCAAACTACAAGCATGCATTTGGAAACTTCAGAACAAACTGCGATTAAAGAACTATTGAAATAACTTTTTCCCCATCATGCATATTTAATAAGCTTGGATGTTCTTTTATAGCATGGATGCACATCTGCAAATTGCTTATCTTGGATATGTGCATAAGAGGAAAGGGATGTTGTGAATCACTTCAGGAAAAGCAGTCCACAGAATACACAGAAAAAGGCACAGGGATGCATGGAAGAGTCAACAGGAAGAAGGGGCAAGCAAGATTGCCAGAACAGAAAGCTGGGTCTTCCTGATAAAAATACAGATAAGGGGAAAACCAAACCAGACAAAGATTAAAGCCTTTGAAGTAAAACATTTCTCAGCATCAAAATTAAAACTTATGAAAATATGAATTAACAGAAGTTTGGAGTAATTTAATTTGGAGTAATGTGTAATTTAATGCCTGAAATATATTTTCAGGCTAGGTTTCTTTCATCTGTGAACTCAAACCCCCATCAAATTAACAACAAACTGAAGCCATGACTATTCATTGAAATCACTCTACAGCAAACATACTCAGAAGATGATGTTGCTTAAAAATGTGGCGGTCATCCAGTCAGTGGTGCAGCCGCCGGCTGGGCCGCCTATGACTGTGGAGACTACCTTTCAGCCTGCCTTTCCTGTAGATCAAGCCGACTGGGTAGACGAGACCTCTTGGGACAGTGAGTCCTGAGAGGTAGGCGGGCTGGAGGNAAAGAATACTCTGCCTTACCCACATTTTATATAGCTACATATACAGTCCTGATTTCATTGGTCCAAACAAAGAGAATTTCCACCAGATGAACATTTATATATTTATAACTCACCAATTCCTGGTCTAAGGCACTAGGTACGGATTTGCTTCTGATGCTCAGAGTATCCTCATTTTCTTCAGAGAAAGATTCGCTCAAATCTATCTCAGATCGGCTACGGTCTGGAGAACAGAAACAGTTAAAATTATATCGTTTGTACAGAAATTCCCCATTTTATCTTCCATACAAGTATTATCCCAACTCCAATGGTTTTTAAAAAAAAAAAAAAAAAAATCAGAACAATCATTTAGTTATCTGTCACAAACTATGGCAACTGAATGTCATTATGATAAATGGAGAAATATGCTTTCTGATGGTGTTCAGCCTTCTGGGCAATAATTTTACCCCTGCACTATTTATTTATCTACTGTGATTTTCTCCTGTGGTTGATACCATCGATCAAACTTGTGACTTGCTCTGGCAGGCCTGTCAGCCTGGAATGTTGCAAAATTCACTGTCCAAGTGTTCACAGTGATTATCATATCTACCTCCACCACCAAACTCCCCAGAATCTGCATCAGATTCAAGCAGCTGGGGATACAGATGTGTGACAGCACAGAACTCTCTTTCCCATGAGAAAATCTATCTGTTTATGGTAAACAGAAGATAAGGTGTTCAGAGCTCCATTGGAACAGGCGGGAACGCCTGTGGCCAATCAACCCCAGGGGGCGGAGGGCTGTGGCCAATCCCAGTAGGCGTTCATTTTGTACATAAAGCTGCATTTAAATAAATAATTCCTTTTTCTCAGCAATCGCGCTCGTGTGCCTCTTGTTTCAACATCGGCTCAACAGCAACACAGATGGACGTAGAAAGTACTTCTGTCATTATTGGTATTCCTTGTGTAGGAATTAGGAGGAAACAAATAAGTCTCAAGACCTCCAGCAGTTTCTCTAGGTCCTACCAATCTTTATTCACTCTATAGTGTAAGACACAGAAAATCATTCTCCAAGGCATCTTAGTCCTCCCCATATAAAATTTTGTGTGATTGTTTCAAAATATTTAGAAAGGAAAGAGGGGGAAGAGTACTTTTAGATCCTGTAGGTAGGACTCTGAAAGATTTTTAACTGTTCGTCTTCTACCTGGTCTATGGCTGATGTGACAGGAAAGGTCACTCTCCTGAGCTCAATGTCCTTTGAGATCTGCCAAGGAGACAATGCAGAGTCTGAGGCCCATTCCAAAGTTGCCTATAGGTTTGCTCAGCATCCATCTGCTTTGGTAACATGAGGTCAGCCCATCTACCAGGAGAGCCTTTATTTTGTAAGGTAGTAGGAACAGAAGAACTTTCACTTCCTAAATAAGTAGCCATCTGTAACACCTCTGCCTGGAGTTGCACTGAACAATATTCTCAAGGAAACTCTGATGCTTTCAAGTTGAAATGACTGAGGTAAAGAACATTCCCTCCTTGGATTAGCTCTGTGGGATACACCACTAGGTGTCTGCTTTTGGCTAAATCCAGCTGCAATAAAGCGAGTCCTGCTGTGTTTCAGAGAGAAGCCTGTAAACCCAAAACCATTCCATCAGCCCTGCAGGAAGCTGAGTGCCTGGGGGAAGCAGAAGAGTGCAGGATGTTGCTGCCTCCTATTTCAGAGAGCAAAAAGAGAATCTCTATCCACTACTGCAAAGTGGCTGTGACAGCACCTTCCTGTGTGAGCCCTTTTTACCTACCAGACTCCAATGAAATGAGGCAAATTACAGATGGATTGACTAGTTCAGTGCATCACATATAAAAATGAAAAGACAAGAAATCTATAAGGAGCTTGTTCTCTGATCACTCAGTATTTCCCAAATTTGCTTCTGGGCAAAGTGGGTGTGAAATGCAATGGCAGCAGCGGAGTAATATTATATACAGGTAGTATTTCATACAGGGGAGCACACAGAGAATGATTGAACAACCTGCAGTTGTGAATGAAATCTTGTAACAATTCTAAGAGCATATGATTTACTGAACACTAACATTGTACCAACATTTCTGGGGTTAGAATTACCATTTTTCCATGTAAAACTTGTGAAGTGGTATGAATTTGGTTAGTGAAAGGAAAGCATTTTCAGAAGGAATATGAACAAATTTATGAAACTTACATCTGGTCTTTCAATGTGTTTTAAAAACAAAAGGAGAAGAGTCACAAGAATAAGAATAATACTCTGATAATAAAGGCTAGTAGAAAGAAGGAAAGATTTAATACTTGCCTGATGACAAAGATACCCTAGAAACTGCAATGGAAGGTGTTCCAGATGGTTTCCTACAGTGCTTCTTCACTAAATCTTCAGGTACGCTTTCACTTGCTGGAATAATCTTGCCATTTTCTAAGGCAGTGTCCTGCCCAATGAGAAAAATGTATATGCCATAAATACAAAGCCCAAGTTTATTCACTATTAGTTTATAAAAGCATAATTTATATTAGATTCCAGAACTCATAAGATCCTTTAGCATCCAGTCTATTACTGAGTATATTTAGATTCCAATCTAATCTGCTTTGCTTAGCACTGATCATGAATGAAATTTGCAGAAAGATGTGATTCTTGCTTACATTCTGAGTTTACATCTGAAGAATCCGAGCAAAGTATCAGGGAAGAGAAACACTTAAATCTGTTAGAAGTTCACTCAGCTTAGAAACAGAAAAAACCCCAAAAAACCCAAAAACCAAAAAAACTATTGTTTTTATACCAACATAATGATTTCAGCCAAGGCAAAACCAAATGGACTTGAACTAATTAAATTTTGCCAGTATAACCCCCTAAATAAAGCCAATATGCTTGATATCATTATGACTTTCTGTCTTCCTGTAAAAGAAAAGCTAATAACATAACTCCATCTAAATTAAATGGATTTTTCAAACAAATCTAATGCATTTGAAAACAAGTCAGTCTTTGTGCTAACAAGAATACAAATAAAGCAACTAATCATTTATTTACAGCTCCAAAAACTGCCCTTTTTATATACTAACTTATTTTTTATTGGGAAAGACAACATATGAGACCAAGTACCTGGAAGTCGGAAAGAAAACTGATGCCTTCAATAGGGGTCTGATCTGAACACTCATCTACCTTTTTTCCAAGCAAGAATGGTAAATGCATCTCAAGAGGCCTAACGCAAGTGAGAGGATTTTTTCTGATAACGTGTTTATCACATCTTTTGTGTTATGGAATAATTTATGCAGAGCCCAGTGTTCAAATCCAGAAAAAACTAAAATCAGTTTGGCCTGATTTTCTACAAGTGCTGGACTTGCAAAGTTTCCCCTAGAAGTCAGTGGGAGAATGCTGGATCGTGCATGCTTGAAAGTCACATCCTCATTTCACAGCGCTTACTCAAGGCTCTGAAGTGCCAAAAAAGCTCGTTCCCATCCCCTGTGGCTCCCAGTTCAGAATCTGTAACTCATTATCTAATGCTGGACATCAACAGCAATTTTTAGACAAGAGAGAAACGCCTGCCAAACCAAAAACCACATCACTGATAAGAGCATGACAAATTTTGCTCTAGCAGAGATCTCCACAGGCTCCAGCAGAACTGAGGAAGAAATCAGATTTTCTCTGTCAGGCTTGTTCTTGCTGTGCTCCAAATCTATCTTCCAGGGCAGATGGCAGCCCAGTCACCTTGTTTGGTGCCATCTGTCCCTGGTGCCAGCCCCAGCCCTGCCCTTACCCCGCTGTAATCCGTGGTCATGCTGCGGGTGCCCAGCGCTGGAGACCGCGGCAGGGAAGGCTTGGGAGTGCTGCCTCTGCTCCTGGGGCCCAGGACTCCTCTGGAATATCCTGCAGCAGCTCCTGCTCCGCTGCTGGTCAGGGAAAGCATGCTCCCACTGTGGTGGAGAGAGGAGGAGGGAAGGGTTACTGCTCTGAGCAAACCAAGGCAGCTCGTTTAGCAAACCACTGCAAGAAAAGTGCTGTGCTGACAGGTTACTAGAATAGCAGTGCCCTGAAGGACTGTGGGATCACCTGGAAAGAATAAACGCAGGCAAAGGCGAAGTACAATTACTTTACACATACAAGTATTGTCAGCATTTCTACCAGAACTGCAGATGGCCCAAATGGGCAACTCTTGTCCAGGCTGCAGGAGCTGCATATGTCCGTGTTCGATCCACACTGGATTCACCTCCCAGCAGGAGGTGGGACAACTCGTGTGTGACAGCACAGAAACCTCTTTCTCGTGACAAAGAATCTATTTGTTTATGTAAACAAAGATAAAGGTGCTCCAGCTCTCATGAAGCCAGGTGGCCAATTAGCTGCAGGAGGCGTACAGCTATTGGCCAATCAAGTGAGAGTCCATTTTGTATATAAAAGCTGAATTTAATAAGTAAATTCAGCTCTTTTGCCACTTGATCTCAACCGCTCCTTGTTTCGACATCGGCTCAACAGCGACACTCATGCAACCCTTCCTACCAGGCTGCTCCACTGGTGTAAGGAGAAACAGCAGCAACATGACAGTTCTGGACACTTCTGCAGCCCATTTAATGCCAGCACTATCCCCAGAGACTCTAAAATCCTTGTGTATCTGTCTCCAACATCTCCAGAAAAACACCAACTTGTTCACTGTCCTGTTTATGTTGCAATAATGACTCTTGACCCAAACTGATTGATTCTTTCAATCAATGTGGAAAGCTAGGAAGGTTGGACAGGTCTTCTTGGAGGTTTTTTGTTGGTAAAAATGACAAAAAATCATCTGTGACCAACACACCAGACCCCAACTGCTGTCTAACATCACAACAGGTGAAAATTTTTCTATGGTACATTTTCTGTTAGAAAATACTGGTACACCCATGTGAACACAGGGTTAGGAAGGGTAATCTGTTGCACTTTTTTAACCTTTTTGAGCAATGAAAATTATTAAAAAATGTGTCTTTTGTTTTTATTTCAGTCTGCAATTAGAGAGATTCGACACAGTTTATACTTGTTAAGTAGATGACAGAAAAATAGTGCTGTGACTATGCCAGGCTTCTCCTCATGGTAGACAAGACCTGAGTGCAGTGGGGTAGAGTGCCTGTGCAATTGAGCCTGAAATTCCCACACTATTTCTCCTAGAAGTGTTCTGACCTGATGCAGTCTCCCAGTTCATTCAGCAGCAAAATCACGTAAACATGTTTGCTGCAGTATAAAGATACCAGTAGAAGAGGTGAATTCATGGCCTGAGTCCCCCTGTTCCCAGCTCAGTACATCTTCTCTTAAACAGAAATGTTTAAAAGAATAAAAAGTCTCTCTCAGTTCCCCTGCTGGTAGGTGAAATACCGCCAATTTTGACAACGTTGCTCTGCACTTCAGCACAACACCAATTTCACCAGGAGAGAATGAGATGACAAGGAGAGAAGAAGTTGTCATAATGACTCAATACACTTAATTTAAAAAGTCCTGCACCCTGGCTCTGGGCAACTGCTAGAAATTGAGGATTTATGTGAAAGCCAAGCAAGACAATCGAATCTGTCTTTATAGACTCTTTCACTCTTTCTAAGTCTGTACAAAGATTTTATTGGGTGCTTAATTCCACCACCCAAACAAGATTATTTTGCTTCATTTATGGTTAATTGCATGACAACTTTCTTGTAGTTTGGCACATAAAAACAGCTGCACAGACCTCTCATAAGCATCCCTTTGTCCTTATCCTGGTAAACTCTTGGAAAAATCTACTAATATTGCATAACCTCAGTATTAAGCAGCACAGACAGCAGAAAAATCAGATTATCATCTTTCAAGAAGGTTGTCATCATCAGCTTTAGACATCTTGCAGAACATCTAGAAATTGGAGTTTTGTATCATAGGTAACCAAAAGAGAAGTAAGTTCTTGCTTAATCAAGGAGGTTTATCTGTGTGCATATTAACTCCATGATGTTCCTTTTCCCTGTTATCTTTTGTTCCTGCATATCTCTTTGGAGTCTCCCTGAAACACTGATTTAGAGATAGAAATTGTTATTGGAACTTACAACAAATTATTGTTATTTTTTTCAATCCAAATGGTAACATTTCTGGGTGTGTGCACCTGAGCAAAGAATGTGTGTCTATGTCCAGTGTGGGCTATCCCACTGAACAAGGGAAGAGTGAGCTGCTTCTTGGCTTAGTGTTGAAAATAGGACATGAGAGGAATGTTGCATCTGGCATTTTAAAATGTTATCAGAGGCAATAGCAGAGATCTCTCAGGCCCAGAAGAGTGATAAAAGGAATCCTATTAGAAATAACTGGGAAAATAATCATGGAAAGAGAAGGGCAAACAGCCTTTGAAGAAGAAAACATAAATTATAATTAATAATCATGTCATTACTAAAGAAAAACAAAGAGCTTCACTTCTGTAACAAGAACACAGCCCATCAACTAAAAGCCAGAAAACAAAAAACAATGTATTGACATCAATCACCAGCTGAACACAAGGAGAGCAAAATGAGTGGAGATAATTTTTAGGTTTGTTGGGCATCTTTGATTTTTATTTTTTTTTTGCTGCTTTTTATGTGTTTGTTCTGTGAACCCAAGCTCTGTTTCTCAGACAGCATTAATGCTGAGCATCCCAAGACAAAAATCAGCCCAGTGCACTGGCACATGCCCCTAGGTCAGTCCCAGATTCCTGCTCACCTCTCAGAGCATGGAGCTGACTTGCCACCACGCAGACTTGGACTTTCAACCTCTGAGCCTGTGTTCCTTTCACCTTCATCTCTTCCATATGTGATTTCTCCTTTGGTAACTGCCCTGATAACCTTCCTGTTGAAAACAGGGAATAAAAGATATTTAAAGTTGTGCTGTGCACAGTCCATTAATTTCATCTGTCTAACCTATGAACTACTCTGGGTATAAGGGTAAACAGAGCACCAAATCTGGTTATGAAACTGGTTCCTGGGGGAAAAAACCATCATATTTACTACAAACTGCATTTTAAGACACCAAAACATTAAAACATTCCTTCTATTCGAGCTTAGAACCAGAAGTGCCTTTTGTGAAAATTCCTCTCTATTTTTTTAGGAGTTTATAGTTAGCAAAGTATTTTTGACTAGGTATGTGTATTTTCCCCTCGAAAACTATGCTATATGTATTTTCTCTTTAGATATTTCTGGAATTATATGCATCAAATGCCCCAAACATGCCATTTCTACAAAATATAGCATCACCCCCTTACCCTGCAAAACATGGCCTGATGGTACAGAAATGAATGAAATGAAATTTTGGAAAGTAATAGTATTCCTCATAGCCTTACAAACCACAGTAGGGTGTTGAATTATCCTATTACACTGTCAGTAGCAACTGGAGAGCCTTGCTACAACAAATCCACACAGGAGATACATGAATGTGGAATCTGAGGGAGGGAGAAGCAAGCAAGGAAGAGGAATAATAATGAAATACTTCTAAAAGAGGCCATAAAATATACTAGGAAAAGCAAGCTAAATTCTTGTAGGATTAAATTTCTGTTATGGGGAATGTCACCAGTGAAAACATTTCTGGCCAGAAACAGAAAGAGTACCACTAAAATAAACAACAATTATAAAAACAATTGTTTCTCGTAGGGGAATGTGACTAATTGGCTTGTTTAATGGATTTAAATAGAAGGAGGATTAGAAAAGTAAACTTTAATGCACTCTTACTATAGCTACTGCTCATGACTCAGAGCAAAATCTAGGTCCTATTATAGAGGATTCCCTAAGCTGGTTCTTTCTTCACCCTAGTTTGAGAGGCCAGAGGTGTTCTGATGTTCTTTCCCCCTATATTAGAGATAAATCACTGGTGTTAATTTCTGGAATCACTGGAACAGGTAATTCCGCTCTCATCTCTCCTCAGAAGTAAAAAAGCTGAGGAAAGCATCCACCTGCCCTATCTTTGGGAACCCTAACAAAAATGTGTTCTTCCTTTCAACAGAAACAAAAAAATGTGGAAACAAAATTTTCCAACTACCATGGAGGCTCCAGCCATGATATGAACGTCCATTCAATTTTTCTTCCCATTCACCCAAAACCTCAAGTAATGTCCCGACACCACTTGTGCAACCACGTATTCAATGCACCTGCCCGTGTCCCCTGAGAGTGAGTGCCCCTCAAAGGGGCCAAACTGTGGCTAAACCCTGCAGGATGACCAGCAGCAGCTCTGTTTATTCACTGTCTCACACATTCTTAGGCTGTATTTGCACAGCTGGAAGCTAAAGGAAAACTTGTCTTGTGAGCCAAACTGACCAATATCCATAAAAAACAGGTCCTACAAGTACCATTTTTGGCATTTGCTTTTCCAGCAAGCCTGCCTTTAAAGAGACACTGTTACTTCTGAACAGAAACAAGAAAAATCTGGGAGTAAAACTGACTCTTTTTTCTGCTACCTTTATAGCTGAAGAATAATTACTGCTGCATTTCCTAGGAAACAGCAATCTAATTACAGTAAGTATGCCTTTAAATGAAGGCTGTTTCCAATCCTGGGAGCTTTGAGGCTGATGTGGAAGACTGGAAGAACTCAAAAGAAAATCTATCCAACCATATACAGCTGTTTTCAGATTTATCAGTTTTCAAAAAAGCCAACCCAAAAAACAACAACAAAACCAAAGAATTTACCCAATCTTTCTAGGTCTGCTAAAGACAAATTTGTGTCCATTTGTGGAGGAGGCTGGTACATCTGGCTTTTTTTCTTCATTTTCTCGGGGCTGATCTTCAAATGTTCTCTCTTCATCTTTATTGGAACCTGTGTCTGCAGTGAAGGTGGAAAGAAAATAAAAAGTGAACTTCTGCACAAATACACAGCACATGCAAATAAGCTACAAAAATATGTAATGAGAAAACCTTGGAAGTTCCTTGGCTTTTCCTGTTAATAAAATATAACTTCAGCTTGAGATGTTCCTCATTATCAGTTCTTGTCTTGATCTACACTTCCAAATTTATCAGTGACAATATTTAATAACCAAAGGACCTGAAACTTAATTTTGAAGTGTGCAATATCCTCTGTGTTGAATAAAAGAATGTTTTCATAATTAAAATGTTTAGGAACAAGGTATTGGAAAAATGGCTTAAATATGTTTTTCAATATATCTGTCAAGTAACAAATCACAAAATACCCAATCTGACCACTGACATAATATCAAGAACTTACACACTTGCCAGTTTTACAGCTTCTGAAGCACAGTGATACTGGCAAGATCTATATTTTCCAAGGAGCAGGTTTGCACCATTTTTGCTTTTTTTCCAGTGGCAGCAAACCAGTCCCTTTCCTTACAAACCAGGGGATAACACTAGGGATAATGCTACATCCAAAATAGGTTATCTAACTAACAGCTCCTGTGTGCAGAGTGAAGGAGTTAAGCGAGTACAAAACATCAGCATTCAGGAAAAACTCCTGTTTCTTAAGCCAGTGGTCGTGTGGTACCTGACAGGTACCAGAGCAGCTCCCACACGGTGCTGTGCTTGCCCAGGACAGGCAGACTCCTCACTGTGCCTCAAAGTGCAGGTGCAGGTTGTTGGAGACACCTGGGCTAAAGGAAACTCTGAATACCAGATAGCCTGGACATAGCCCCTGCTCCAGCAGACAGCACAGGAGCTCACATTTACCTTTCTTCTTCAGAGTGGAAAAAGGAAATTTTAGTATTTTTACATGTGACTATCATGAGTAAGAGAGCCAAAGGCAATAAATGGCTGGGTTTAGACCTCTCCATACAGCCAAACTTCCTGGTAGGAACTGAGAATGAACTTTCAGAGTCTCTGCTGCTGGGCTTTGCAGCTAAATAACACTGTCCATCTGTTTGGACAGTGAGTTTTTCAGCAGATCCCTATCTCCATAGAGATACTTCTTTCATATAAGCCTTACCTTTCCTGAATATTAATCATTCCTAAGTCACTGTATAGTAAGGCACAAATGAAAAACTAAGATTAAAATACTGATTATACTTACAATTTCCACAGTCAGGAATAAAACACAAGTCAAACACTCAAGAAAGAAGGTTTTGAACATATTAAGCACAAGCACATCTCCCTCTTTGAGGTCCCTACCTGGGAATTTGTGTAGGATGGACTGTCTGACAACATCAGTTCCAAGATTTGATTGTTTGAAGCGCTTTGCTCTCTCTTCAAAAAACCATTCTCCTGTCACTATCCGTAGCTCTCTGTATGGGGACAATTGAAAAAGCCAGAGACACATACACGTTAACAAACTTGGCCAACCAAAGCTACTGCAGTTCATCAACCAATTACCATGCTCACAAATTCTGGACAACATTTGTACAGTTCAAAATGAAGTGCAAAGAGATTGATTGTAGAGCTTGGGATCAATAGGACACATAGCAGAAAAATATCACCTTACTTTGTGAATGGGAAGTAACTGTTAGTAGATGGAAATTTACTTAGCAAAAAAGTGTTTCAACCACGTTTACAAGATTTCTGTAAAAAGCACATAACATACTGTCATCCTAGTCTTTCGTGAACTACTCAGTGTCACAGTTTCCAATATCTCCAAAACAACAAGAGACATAGAAACAGCAACAGTGGATTGAGGGAGAAAATCCCCACAAAAGCTCCTGCCAGATGAGTCAGCAGTTCATGGACCCTATGTGGTCATAGACAGGTTGCTGCAAGTCCGTGCATATTTTTCATTTCTAGATTTATCTGCTGACACTGTGTGCAGTTTCTTCACATGGCAGTGCTGCTATGAATTAGCTGCGTGTCAGAGGTTCAGAGCAATGAAAATTTGTCTTTGCTGCTGTTCTGGATAATTCTGCTTTTTCTGGCTTCAAATTCTTTTACCTATACTAGCAATTAAGAAAACCTGTACTGGCATTGCTGCGTTTTTTGCTGGGTATATTTTTTTTCCTGCTTGTTAGCCTTTTCCTGAATTAGTTTCATTATGGCACAGCATCACCATTTCTACTGCCTCACTACACACATTTGATGGAAAAAAGCTACTAATTATGAATATCCTAATAAAAAGCAAATAAGCAAACTAATAAACCCCAAACATTAAAAACTGATTTAGCTCCAGACATGTTCCTGCTTACTGTTCAATAAGAAAACTTACTCTCAAACCTCTACCAGAAAAGAAATCATCCAGTCCCTTGGGCATGAAAATTACTACAGATGGATTTAGAGCACTGATCAGTATCTTCACTATTAAATTATTTCTGAGTCATGCCTGAATGAAGTCTTACTTGAGAAAATACTAAAAATTACAAAATAACATCCTGAAAGTGGTGAAAAGACCCTAATATTATCAGTTTTTCCTAACCTGTTAGTGAATCATGCATCTTTGCATGACTCACTAAAAAAAAAAAATTGAAAAAATCAAAATCTCAAACACGTGTCCACAAGCATAGAAATAGATTTTTGCCTTATCTTGTTGTTGCAGACTCCTAGTGACAAATCCCTCCATAATTCATCGTCATGATCACTCAGTCATTATCAAAGACACTAAATAAAATCTTTATGCTTCAACCGGGAATTTTTAAATCACTTCTGTTGGTTCCAAACACTGAGAAGGATTCACTTCATTAGAAACTACACATGGCCTGGCTGGTGTGAAAAATGTTTTTTCTCTGAATGTGTATTTTCACAATTCCCTTACAGCACACACTTCTCTGTGCAGTTACTTTATACCAAAATTTGCTGTATGTTTAATGTTTCATATCAAACCATAAACCTGCCAGACCTTTCATTGCACCATCAAATTCCATTGCAATATGAATGGCATATCACATTGCAGTGTGATCTATATAGCTGGTTCATTAATTTCCTCAGTTACTACCAAGTTTGACCATAAAATTCCACAAGTGCTGTTTTCCCCTTGGATGGAGATTTCATGCATCCCTAATATCTTACCAGAAACACTCAACTAGGTTAAGGTCAGACAGAGCACTGCCCCCATCCTTATCTAGAGAAGCATCTTCACTCTTCTCCAAGCTCAGACAGCCTGAAGGAGGTGTGACCTTCACCCAGGGTTTCAGGAGAGTTGGAGGCTGCCCCACACAAAGTTCCAGGCTTTTACAACCAAGCCTTGCAATTATTTCCACACACAGCCCTGATTGTGACACCCACATGGGTTGCTGTGGTTCATGGTGGGGCAGCTGTTTGCCACAGAGCCCCTGCAGGGCAATCCCCTACATTTTCTGGCCAGACGAGAACAGTGAAGAGGGAGAGGGAACCTCTCTGGTGCCTCCTGCATCACAGGTGCCCAGGAGCCTTCAGCCTGGGTGGAATGGTGGCTGAGACCAGTGTGTCTGCTTGTTTTACTGCCCAGCAGTTTTAGGATCTGATGTGGAGATTTGACCCTGCAGAATTAGGACCAAGAGCTCAAGGAGAGTCATGGGGGCTAGAGAGACTGAAGGAGCTGCAGACAGGGGAAGGATGGTTGGAGCAGCTGTGGAAGGAGACTGGGAGGGAAGCAGATGGAGGAATTTTGGGCTATGCAAGGAAGGATCAGCAATGGTTGCTGGTGGAGGGAGGTCCTCCCTCAGCATCCATCCCTGGGAGAGAGCCTTCCTCTCCTCCATTCTGCTGTGGTATGGCTCACCTGCAACCTTAGAGCTCACCATCAGTCTCCCTCTCTGTGTCCTCACTCCATCCCATCCCATGTCACCCGAACAACCTCTGCTACTCCTCCCTCTGGTAGTAAAGCAGCCTGCAAGATGGGAAAGGCTGGCACCAGGCTTGGAGTGAGGAAGGAGTACTGTGCAGAAGGACTTTCCCTTCCTCTTTCTATCCCTGTACTGACCCAATACTCATCTTTCTCACACATAAACTGTGAGGGACGGGATAGATTAGTTTAGTTGGGCAACAACAGTTGATCCCTGTATCTTCTGGCAAAGGATAACTAAGCAATCTCCTTCTCTTACTCATCTCTCTCTGCCATCTGTAACCTGCCACTCTCAAACAGCCCCAAATTACACAGCTTGTGCCCTCTTGCTTCGCCAAGGAAGTTCCAGGACATTGCTGCAAGCCCTGGCAAAACCAAACTAGGTCCCAAGGAAAGAGGAGGGTGCAAATCCCTTTTTCAGGGCTGAGCAGGCAAAGGAGTGTGACAGTGACTACACTGACAGAGCTGAACTGGGTGCCTATTCAGGTAATGACAGCAAACTGAACTGCCCACCTTCTTCATTAGACTGATGTTATTAAGATCCACATTTTCAATGAGGTGCCAACTCCTCAGGGCTGCTTTGAAGAGGCTCACACCCATTTTGCTTTGGCTTCACCATAAGAATGAGGTCTGAGGTAAAACACAGACATCTCCCTCAGCTGAGGCACAAAACATGGCAAATAGAGGGAGAATTGCCTTGCTTTAGTCAAGTGCTGCACCCCTCTGTCCAGCCCTGTTCATCCACAGTGAAAGGCAAAAAGCAACAGGCAGTGACACCCAGCCATTGTGAGTGCTGCATGAAACAAGTGGCCTCAACTCTCACTTCAGACCTTCCTCCTTATTTTCATCAGTGCTGTCCTGAGATCCTGACTTCAGCTGGCAGTCCTTGTTTTTGCAAAAATGGCCTTTGCCCAACAGATCCTTTCTACAAAAATATCACTTTCTAATGAAATAAAGGGAAAACCCCCAAGCTTTGCAGCCTTGAATTTCTAGTGCACTGCTATTGTGGGTATTTTTCGTTTATACTGAACAATTCACACAAAGACTTCATGTTATTAAATTCATGCTATCTTAATCACTCATACATGTCAGGAGCACCTATTAAAAGAATTTTCATTCTATACATAAATAGAAATTACTTCAGATCAAATGATTGCCTAAGTCTCTGACTTGAACTTAATAATTGCATTTGACTTTCTGAATCAAAAAATTAAGAGCAAGACCTAAACAGTCTGTTAATAATAATGTTATTTTCATGCAATTATGACAAGGGGACTCTCTTTTCTACTGAGATAGAAGAAAAATGCACTATTTCAGATACAAGATTTAAATGAACCCTTTCTGTCTAAAGAACTGTTGCAGGTGAAAACAAACAAGGGCTTTACTCAACAGTGCATTGAATTAGTCCTTGCAGGTTTGTTTTTGTTGTTTTGTTGTCTGCAAAATGTGCCCAAAGTCCATGTTGACTGCACATCATGGTATGTACATGCATTTTCCTTACTTTCTCAGTTTGATGTAGCTCATAACGTAAACAATATGCATAATTTCTACCAAAAGAGGATCTAGACTGGCCTTCCCAGGTGTTCAACAGATGCTGAAGTCAGTAGCTTTAAAAAGAAGGAAAAAGTATTAAAAATTGTAATAACAGCAGTTTTTGCGTGATTGCTCTTTCCTACACTCAAAACAGCTAGGAAAATTCACATTCAAGCAGACAAGTTTAGGACCAAATACTTTAGGTATCTGCTAAAGTCCTTCTGTGCTAATTACTGATCCACCTACTCACACCATCACGTGAGAAGGAGCAGGTTATGGTTCTGTGCTTCTTCCCCCTCTGTGATCTCCTTCTAAACAAATTAATTTTAGTGACATACTGCTCAGTTTAAAAACAGAACATAACCTATGGCCTATCCCTGTCAAAAACTCAGATTTTCCACTCTCGTTTTTGCAAAGCACTTCATGGTTAAATGCCAAATAATAATAAAAAAAATCCATTTAAGATGGAAAGTCCCAATTGTTACTTTCAATTATTTCTTTAGGGCAAAACCCCACATTGGTACAACAGTTTCATCTCTTTTTGATCATCCTAACTCACATCCACAGCAGAGGTAAGAGATTCAGCCCACCTTCCTTTCCATCCCGTTTCTCAAGTGATTTTGCTTCCTCCTCAGGAAGAAAATGTGGGAAAAAATGGCAAAGTGAAAGGCTGGATAAAGTGCAGCCTATACTTGAACACACCAAAGCATATACCCTCATCTTTGTATGTATTCAATTCCACAGAGTATTTTCTATAATATAAATTAATTCCACAGTAAGTTTTATCATGCTGTGAGGCTTTTAAACAGAAATTTTTGACCCAGTGAAAAGACACACTTGCCTAGAAGTTACTAAAATAAAATTATAAGAAATTGGAAAAGCATTTGCATACTAAAACATTGACAGTATCTTTATTTTTAGGCTTCTAATGGGAATAAATGTTACTAAGAGTTACTGATGAATTTTCATGACATGTTAAGACAGCATAATTATTTCAAAGATGAAGATGAATTTCCCATTAATGCTTTGTTCTGTTGTAATAACTTGGGCTACCTAGGCCTTTATATAGCAAAGGCAGTGTTCTCAGGTACCTAGACACACTTGCAATAAGACACACAGAGAGCATCAAGGTGTAAAATATGCCTGTCAGAAGACTGCTGGAAGAACTTTATTTCCCTCAATCTATTGATCAATTTGTCTACCAAATTTAAAACTCAAACTGATCATATTTTAAGAAGATGTAGGGCAAAAAAGGAGATTTTAATGGAAAGTTTCTCTTTTAACACACATTTGAAAGATCCTGATGACCTCAGTTCCCTGTATGCAGGGAATGGAGCAGAAATCCTTCAAATGCATCACTGCATGCAGGCTCAATTTACCTCATTAAACAGTGCAACAACACAAATATCAAACACAATCACACAGATAATGACTTTGTCTCTGACCTCAGTAGCTGTAGAACTAAAGGTTTGGCTGAAGACTTTGCTCTAATCCTGCTTGACCTGTAAAAGCTTTATCTTAAGACTTTATGTTTTAGCTGGCAATAACACCCATGAGGGGCAAAATTCAACAGAGTAATTTTCTCTTTATGGACATTCAAGGGAGATATCCTTTTACAGTAACTGTAAAATGTAAGACAACTTACATATAAATTTGGTTATTATACTTAAAAATACTGATGTTCATCTCTCACTATTCACATTCAAATATCTGTCCTCAAATTGACTAAATCTTTTTTTGAAAGCCTTTCTGAATGTAATAATGTCTTGTAATGAGCTTCCCCATCACCATAAGGTGTTTCTCAGGCAAGTCTGTCTCTGGAGAAATGGCAGATGAAATGCTCTAAATATTATTTTATAGAAGTCAGATTCTCTTGTTGCCAGATGATGTTCTGATTGACAGATGAACAAAGAGAGTGTATTATTAAATGAACTGGTATCTCACCCCTACAGCCACCCTCATGTTACTATGATGTGTTTGGGATTTTTAAAATTTGTTCAGATAACAATATTATGTTTTACCATATACTTATAAAATTAGCAGCCTGAAATTACTGTTTATCAATACAAAGTCAGCATGCTTGCAGTTTGCTTTTTTTTTTTTTCCCACCCCTTAATTTTGGTAGCTGGACATAAATCCACCACAGATATTAAATGTAACAAAATGCCCATTCACTGTACTACAGGTATCCCAAACTCCAGTGTCAGGACTGGATAGACAGGACTCAAAAATCTCAGAAGGAAAGAAAGGTCAAAATGTATTAAATGAAGCAACAGGCAGAAGTTGGCTGATATTACCTACATTCTTTTTATTGCCACAAAGAGTTATTTGTTTCAGCAACCGTTTTGGATTATCTGTGTCTTTCAAAGGATTTCTGCACTAGTTTGTGCAGTACTTGTCTCTTTGAATGAACACACTCCCCACACAGTACCAGACCTTCTCTGACACCAGATGTGATAATTATAGTTTTCCAACATTTCTGAAAAACTTCTGGACATATTCTTGCAGGTGTAATTCAGGACTATGTAAGAGGGCTTGTACAAGTTACTGCTGTGACCATCACCTTAAATAGCACTTAACAGACACTTGAACACAATTTGGGGAGCACAGCAATGAACTAGTACAGCACCAAAACTGTTGAGAGTTCACAAAGGCCATAAACACTTCTCCCTGACTTTTAAGGGTCTCACAGTCTGCGTGACAACAGACACACATCATAACAACAGTAAAACCTGGCCCTGCCAATGGAACAGCTCAGCAGGTGCTCGAGTCTATACAGACATCAACAAAATCAAGGCTGCTAAAAGAAGGACAAAGGAGAGGGACAGATATAAAATTTTTCCAACACTCTTTGCAAAGCCAGTATCATGGTAAAACAGTCCAATTTGACAGACACAAACACCGTATGCAGATCAATGCTACACAACTAAAAGATTTTCCCCCTCTTCCTGCCTCTTGTTTGCTACTCTTAAAGCATAAATATCTCTCAAGACTGGGTTATTTCCTTTTCTTTGCCTTCTGCCTTTTCATCTTGTCAAAAGCCCTACTTGCATTAACTTAATCAGCTCCTCCATCAACTGTAATTCAAAAAGCCTAAAAATCCTGATTCCCCCTGCATTTCTCACTTGAGAGAAAAGCAGAACTGAAACAATTTAAACTAGAACTATGCACAATGATGTAACTGAAATGCCTTTCCCAAACTTCCATCTCCACACTGCCCACACAGAAGATAATCTCTCTGTGTACTCCCAGCAATGCAAAAGACATTTTACACGTCATTAACTGTCATATAGTCTTGCAGAAACCCTGCACATGAACAAAAAGAAAGGAGAGAGAGAGAGAGCTTTCAATTTAATAAAGATACCCAACACGGACAGAATTTCAACACTTGCAAAGTTTAGCACTTTGCAAGCAGATTACACCATGGTTTTAACAACTTAAAGGCAGGCTTCAACCAGAATTAATTGTCATGGAGGTTGCTGAGACCACTGCTTGGCACACAGAATTGCAGCACAATCAGGAGAAGCAAAGGCCATGTTTTGAGAAGTTGCCTCACCCATCTTTCAGCCCCAAAACAGGACCATCTTTATTGATGTTAACATCCCCAAGAGAGGTTTATCCAACCTGATTTAAAACAACATTCTGCAACCCTTCCAAGTCATGTCAATGTTCACACCATCTAACCTACATCTTTTCACTGCAATTTAAGTATCACATTACTTTTCTTACCCAAAGGGAGGTCATAGAACAGCCTGTAAGCCTCTTTCTGTAGATTTAAAACTCAGGTATTTTCAGTTCCTCTTGCCTAGGTCGAACACTTGTGACTCCTTCCATTGCTCTGAACATTCTGTGTGCTAAGCTCCATTCTTTTCTGCTGAACTTTCTCCAGATGGCCAATACGAATCGTGATACACAGAAATGGACAGGTACTCTACATGAAATAGGATTTTATAATGTATTTTACAGGCCATAATTTGGCTTGCACACCATTGTGGGACGTTCAATTTTTCTGCAGTGGAAAATTCTGTTGATTCATGTTCAGCTTTTATCCAGTACAATACTCAGATCCTTTCCCAAGGAACAGCTGCATAAGCTGTTTTTATCCTCATTTTATGTTTCTGCAGCTGCATTTTTTCCCAAATGCAGAACTTCCACATGCCCATAGGGAGCCATCATTTGCTTTACCTTCAAACCACTTCTCTAAATTCTAAGTATCACTTTGAAACCTAATCCTGTCCTTCAGCACGCCTGGAGCACCTCTCAGTTTTATGTCACCTGCAGGTGTAACTGGCAAACTCATCTGCTAAATCAAGGTCCTTAAGTAAAATATTTAAAAGTAATAAGCCAGGAAATAATCTGCTCTATATCACTGGGATTTTTTTGAAGTTTTTTTTTTTTGTTGGTATGTGTGGTGCTTTTTTGAGGGTTTTTTTGTTTGTTAGGGTTTTTTTTTTTGGCTTTGTTTTCTTGAGGTTTTTTTACAGAGAAATGTCCATAACCACACTGAGGACAGAGGTTTATAATTTTCCAGGCAGGTCTGCAATCACACTGAAAGAATTTATTCCAGGGTACAGCTACCCTAATTTGTCAGCCTGTTAGAATGGAACAAGAGCAAGTATCAAAAGGTTAACTTCAGCCAAGTTATAAGACAACAGATCCTCCTCTGTCACCCTATCAAAGGTGGAAATGGAATTGGTTTAGACATTATTTGTTCTTGAGCCAGCTCTTACTCATCAACCTGTCACCTTGCCTCGGCTTTCAAACAACACGGTTGCCATTTGTTTCAGTGTTTTTAGAGAAATTAAAGGTGGCGTGGCAGGGTCAACAAATCCCTTGTTCTTTTCTTCATTTTTAAAGAGTAGCATTGTGCTTGCTGTTCTCAGGGCTGTCATCTCACCTGCACCGCATCACTTCTGAAAGGCACAGCACTGACGTCATCTCAGGAACTGCCTGAGGCAAACTACAAGGAGCTCAGCCAGGACCCTACCAATTTAAAACCACTTCACAAATCAAACATTTGAACATTTTTCATCTTAAGAGGTGAGACACTGTCCTTTGGATGTGCCCCACTGGATGCAGAGGAGGTTAAGGCATCTACTTAAAAATGGATGCAGCCTTCTAAAGCTTAAGTTAGAAGACACAAACCCTAAACTCCATGCCCTGCTGTATTAATTTTTCACTAACTGTCTAGATAGCCAAAGTCTTGAGAGAACTAGCAATTTGGGTTCACTCCCCGAGACAATTTACAAAAAGCCTTCCCTTTCTGATCTCGTTAGTTTGATGGTCTGTAAAAAAATATCCCTCCAATTCTTTTTTTATCTCATCTCTTTCTTGTATCATCCAGTCCTTACATCAAGATACATAACTGAATTTTGCTGCCCAACACATTTCTCCTTTCCTTCATGGTTATCTCACCAAGTCAAGCTAAAAAACCCCATATTACCGAACTAATCAAGTGAATCATTCTTCCAAGTCTTCAGAAAACAAGTTAGTTGAAGCTGGCTTGGAACTGGGAAAAGAGATAGTGCAGCAAATAAAACCCCCAGAAAAGCCTCTCCCCTTGTGTATTGTCTGTGCACGTACTTTTGTGCTAAGGGGATGCACAATGGTAGCACCAGCACAAAATCACTGACAGGGCTGGAACCTCCAGAGGAGGCTGTGAGAAGTGCCCAACTTACGCAATCTTGGCACACACCGAGCACTTCCACTGCCCGTCAGCTCCCACCACGCGGCACGCGCTGCAAACTCGCAGTTTGCAGGTCTGGCACAGGTCTCCCCTGTCAAAGATCAAGCCCAGGCTCTTCTGGCAGCGAAAACAGACCCTGCTGTTGTCCTGTTGAGAGTGGCGGTTTCCGCCTTTCCTTCTCACTTCCAGAAGCTCGTTTTTCAGTTTCCTAGAAGTAAAAAAAAAATAAAATCTTTCAATTTGGAGATTCAATTCAATGATCTGTAAGAACTTTTTAACAGACTAAGATTTTGTGCTAAAAATACAAGACATGAGTGAGTACATTTTTTTTTTTTGTTATATTTGCTGTATTTCTTGACACATAAATGACAAAGAATAAATTTATCCTCCAGCTGTCAGACATTCAGCCAAGTGGAAAACCTGGTAGATCACTATAAGTAACTGTAGATAGCTGAGCAGCTCTGGACAACTGATAAATCATCTTTGCTTGTGCCTCATCAATAATTCAAGTCAGGCTGAGCCCAGGTTGACAGCAACTCAGAACTGAGACTATCCAACGCACCCACAGAAGAAAAAGAAGAAAATCTTTCCTACAATTTGTGTGCATTTAATAACATGCCAGTGCAGAGTTAGTTAGGAGTACTTATGCAATTCTGCACCAGTTATTCCAAGCCTTAAAAGAGGTCAAACCAAAACATCTAAATAGATAGTGGTCTTATGCTGTGATGTCTCAATGAAAATAAAAAAGGAGAATGCTGGTTTAAATAGTGTGACTTGCAGATCTTACCAGTTCTACCACTGACTCTGCAGAATAAAAATACTGGTGTTTTAAGACCTAATTTTGAAGGCTGCAGCTTCAATGGCACATGAGTTGGGTCCCTAACAAGAAAATAACTGTGAGCTATAACTAAGCTCAGTGGCTGCTAAGTTCTTTCAGTTTTACATGTCCGGGGTATTGCTGTGTCCACCATTCCCTAGGCTTTCTTTCATGCCCACCATCAGCTAGGAGCCTCCAAAGTCCCTCAGTCATGAAGCACTCCAGCTCACTGAAATCTGTACACACATAGGTGGTTTAAGAGGGATTTAAAAAAATTGCTGCCACCTTCACCTGAAGATCAGTAAAAAGGTGTCAGAAGAAAAACACGTGGAAGATAAAACCAATAAAGGATTGCAGATTGCAGCCCAGTAAAGGAGGCCAAGAACATTGCTTGGGCCACCAGGGAGTCAGCTCTGACAGAATTAGGTTATTTGTGGATACACTGCCTTGCTAAAATGTTGGCCAGCATTTTTCTTCCCACTGGGATCCCATCCATGAACAACAGCTGCTCTGCAGCCACCTGACCTGTGGATGCTCAGCCTCTGACAGCTTTAGAAAAAGGGCATCTCCAATCCCTTCAGGCAGCAACTATAAATCCCAGTCAAGTGTTTTCCTCTGCTGGCCTCTATCCAAAACTGAGTGCTTCATCCAGCTTTAGACCCTTCTCCCACATCCAATCCAAACCGCCTTTCTCTCATGGCAGAGCCTTCAAAAGTGTACCCAGGTTTCACGAGAACTCTTGGTACTTTGCTAACTGTTCTTGCAGTTTATTGATTTCATCTTACATCTCCTCACTTCCTGCAGAGATGTGTTTGGTTCCAGGCACTTGGACATCTCCTTCTGTCAGTCAGTTCCAAATGCAGACAGGTGACTTGTGCTGTGGAAACTGCCAGCAGTGCTGGGTGTTGCCACTGTGCGCAGGGCAGGGACACAATCTTTATTTTTGCCTTGGATCTACTTTCCAAACTAGCCTGCTTTCAAACACCAAAAGAGAACCCATCTGCTTCTTCTGGACTGAGAACTAAAGGCAACCCCACCACCACCCACCACCAGAATGCTCTTGACCACACCATTTTCAAAAGAGACACCACATCTATCCACTTGAATAACAAATACACCTTTAGGTGCTTCTGAAGACATTTAGTTGCAACTGAGTTTATGGTCACTCACGTCTGACTAAACGTCCAACAACATTCACAACTGCTTGATGATTTCCTGTCACCCCTCCAGCAATGTGAGTGTGTCAGAGATAAAGTGCTGTGCTACATGGCCTCTTCGAGTACCGGCTGACCTTAGGGAAATTTGTTAAGATTGATTGTGCTTTCACACAGTCAGAGGGATTGCAGCACTTTCCAGGTTCAAATTTACCTTGCTCTGGACTTTTACAATGTCCTCATGAGCTGGGCTTTCTGAAGATCTGTGTGACCTGTAAGGACTGAGGCCAACAAGACACTGTGCACATTGGCTTTTTCCACAAGCTTTGTCACTCTGTTCCATCCAGCATCAGACCCACTCTTTCCCTAACTTTCCTTTAGCCTCCATTTTCTCAATTACAATGTTCTCCTGTTAATGTCACCTCATAGGATTGCCAGCCTGAACCACCACTTCTTTACTTGATCATTGGTCATTCTCTCTCTACCTCATCTTTTTCGTGGTCTCTTGTCAAAACTGTGACTTTTTACACAGCAGAACTGCCAACCAATGTTCAACGGAGTCTTTGAGAGACAACTGTATTTTCACTTTTTATTCAGGTTTGCAAAGATTTGGTCAATCACACACCACAGAAATAAAGGGGCACAAATAATTCAGTTCCAGTTTCTTTTGGCACTTGAGCATCTGCACGCAAACCAAGCACCTGATCCTTGCCTAAAAGTCAGGGTAACTCAGAAGCTGAATATTGTTCATCCTCAGATCTCAAAAGGGTTAGAATATTAAGCACTAGTAAAGGCTCACGTTTTCATAATAGATTTTTTTCCAGTGGCTTATTTTTACTTAAAAAATTTAAATTAATCATGACCCATCGCATTTCAGGAACCTGGCAGGCAGTTATTGGCAGATTGGCAGTTGCCATCTTTTTGGCAATTATCACTGTGTCCTGTGGACTGCATCCAGGTGTCTAGTGGTGAAACAAAGCCTCCAATCAACTCCTTCCACTCCAGCATTCTCCCCATTCCCACTGCAACTTTCAGGCCCTTTTGTGCTTAGTTAGAAGTATTTTTGGGCACAAAATCTGCTTTAAATAGTTCCAGTCTAAAATTAGGAAATCTCTATTAGCCCAAACCAATAAATAGAGCATTTTTAGGAAAAAAAAAAGTTTGCTTAGAGATCGACATGTTGAAAAACATATCTATATTCTTTTGGGATTAAAAAGGCCTTATTCCCACCATCCATCAGTGGTGATTGCAACAGCATTTCCCACTGCTTATGTGAGACACAACCTGACATTCTTACCAGGTGATAACTGATCTGCTAACAGCATAAATTCTGAGAAGTTTTTGTTTTCTTATTATTGAATTTAAATTGCTTTTGATGACTACCAGACTGAGACTGAGAGAAAATAAACCAACCCACAGTTTCTCCACTCAATTAAACAAATAAAAGAGAAAAATTAAAAAGCAAGCAAAGGGTGCATGCACAGATACACTGGATATGAACTTTCATTTGAGATTCCCTGTATTATTTGTTGAGCTGAACTACTGACTGACTGCAATAAATATATTCATATCTTAAGAAAATAAAAAATGAACTGTCTCAAGGGCCAGGAAGAGTAGAAGGAGGTGGGTGAGTCATCTGAAAAAATCCATCATCATAACAGTCCCTAAACAAGCACAGCTGAGCTGCACTGGTTGCACAGTACTGAAAAGGGATAACAAGTGCAGTCTGTGGCTGCACTGACTTACCACTGCATTTATCTCCCAGGGCAGGAACCAGTTGGACTATAAAAACCCAATTTCCTTTTGCCAGTCTAAAATTTGCACTCTTCATAATTTTAAAGGAACACATTTAAAGACAAATTTAGATCATTCTAATCGTAAATATTAAACAAGAATTAATCTTTATCAATCTTCTCCTAGTAATATGAAAGAGAAAATAAAATTCAGCAGAAGCCAACTTAATTGGCTTCTGGAGAAAGAGTCCTATCATTCATTGAAATTTCTAAACCTTCTATTACAACAGCTGTTTGATAAAAGATAGCTATTAAAAATAAATTTGATTCTGCCAAGGATAACAGAATATGTAGCCATTTTTCTCAACTATGAATTTATATTAAGATCCCTCTAGTGTCTGAGAAAATGTGTTAAGCACATTGGAGAAGAGTTCTGTTGTAACCAGTATTCCAGGTAAGAGTGAATGACTTAAACCTTTCCAAAGGTGGCCTAGAAGACCCATGTAAAATATCGCAGCAGGAAACAAAACAAAGCAAAAAAGCCCAACCAAGCAAACCAACTCCAAACCTTAGCCAACACTGAATTTGAGAAACTGCTCAGATCCCAGATTCCTAGATTAAGTCCATCTAATAAGTAATATGAAAATCTGATGGCTTCAAAAGATGAGGAAAAGAAATACAATGACCGCAATTCTACAAAACGAAATCAACGGAACAGCAAGAACTCGTAGCTCTTGACACAGCTGCCCGCCAGCTACCAGAGGCACAGGAATCCCTAAATAAATCTGGTTCTTCCCTATGGATACTGAAAACTACGAGGCAAAGGTACTTGTTGCTTCACAAATGCAGCCTTCAGAGATGAAGTATTTTCAAACCCTTCTAATACTGCAAAGAGGAAGCAATGAGAAGCCTTAACAGATTCATTTTTTATTAAAAACAAGCTTTACTCTAGAGAACATTTATTCCCCAAAAGTAAAATAGCTATACTGCTGCAAGAGGTAAGACATTCACTGCCCAAGGCATTCACTTAAATGAATGACATAATTTCCTTCAACTCTGTAAGCATTATCCACTTGCTTTAAGTTAGGTAACTTTTTCTTTTAATACTAAACTGTCTGGTTTGGGTGGGTTTTTTCCATTTCAGTAGAATTTTAGAAAACTTTTTATTTTGAAATTTTTTCTACCTCATCTCCTCTCCATTAAAAAAAATTGCTCTCAAATGCTATAGCATACATAACTCCTGAATTTGATTTTCAAATTTCTGATGCATCTTCTTTCTCCACATTTCAAAACCCTTTCTCCTCTGAAGATGAAGAGTAGCATAATCCAAGTTTACCTAATTTTATTTTGCCATTTTAAACTTCCAGGGGTCAAAGAGTCATAAAATATTGAATTAAAAATAAAGGGCAACCCTCCCCCTCCCTCAATCAACTGTAATTAAAGACTTTAGCAGAAAAAACAAAATTGAATTATTTTTGCACAGATGAATAGAAACATCCTTCTGAATCTGTGCAGCAGTTAACTTAGATACTAGAGAATTTTGCTGTGCAGAAAATGGCTTCAAAATATTTTGGAGTATGAGGAAAAATGACAATTCCCTTTCCAGACTGATTCTCAGTACCTTCTCCAAATTCAGCCAGACTCCCTTCACTGTCTGGCCCAGTGCACAGAAAACAGCAGTAAATTTTACTGAGAATTCACAAAAAGAATTGGGAAATTACCAACTTCCATTGAGATCTCCTTGCATTCTAATATATGAGTACCTGAAGTGTTTTTTAGACTTATTAAATAAGCTCAGGTTTTCACATTTTGCTTATGCAACAGATCAACATGATAAAAATGGTGTTAAGAACACCCAAGTGTGGAGGTACATTGTGACAATGCAAGAAAACAAGCAAAGAAGGAATTTGTAAAGAAAAAGAGATCTGGCATTAGCAATGGCAGAACAGAGGCCAGTGAACAGAAGGAAAGGAGGCATGGGAACTGAAATTATACTGGATATCATAATGATGACAAATTTCCATAGATGAAACTTTTTCCGGGTAACTCACTCATCCTCGCAACTAAAAATGGTTACTAAGATTGAAAAATAAAAACAACAACAAAACAGAAAAAAACACACAAAAAAACCCCCAAACAAACAAACAAAGGGAAGACAAAGCAATCTGTAACAAATCCCCTGCTGATTACTTACTAATCTCCAATAAAATAGATTGCACCCAGTGTATGAGAATCAGTCACCGCCACAAATTCATTCACCACTGGAAGACTGCGGTTCTCAAAGAACACAGGACAGCAGAACAGACACCTCTGTCCTTGAAGTACTGGCAGTAGTATCTACTCTTGATGGAAAAGTCTCTGATTCAAAGAATAACGATGTGTTAAACTGTGTGAAATACACCTCACACATGACTGAGCTGCCAGACAGTAACCTTGCAACTTCCAGATACAGATGGCCAACGTGCTTTAACACCAGGGCTCTCTCCTTCCAATATTTATAGGCAGTTTTACAGAAACACAGACCATGCACCAAACTACACACGTTTTCCTGCAATCATTTAGTGCTTATAAACAAGTCCCAATGTATACTCAGCAGATAAGGAATTTCCTATTCCCAGTCCTCAAACCTCTTTTTTTCTGAAGTGCTTGCCTGTAGCTACCACATGGTGGTATCCATGCTAGCAATTTCTCCTATATTATAATGAATTCCCTATACTAAATTGCTTCCATGGACTCTTTGGAGTGATAAGAAGATGCCATTTTAGTCAGATGAAAAGACAGGAATGCTAACTTTCCTTGTCAATACAGACCTGGGGCTGGTGCAATTCTTACACAACTTCTGGCAACCTAAATGCTGAGGGAGAGGTTCAAGCAACAACCCATTAAAGCCTTTTCCTTGGACAAAAGCGGAAAGTTCCTTCTTTGTTTTCTCAGCACAGCAACTATTACTCTGATGTCTCCTCTAAAAGCATGGCACTCATAGCTTTGCTCTGTAAAGAATGGGAAGAAACTTTGTATTTTATACCCTAAGAAAATAGTTAAGGTAAAAATTAATGATTTTACTCAATCTTAGCAAGTGAATAAATCCTGATGGTAATTCAACTGACATCAAAAGCGTAATAAAGCAATGTTTAGAACACTGTAGGTTATTTGCACAAGTAATCTATTAACAGCTTCAAATCAGTATTCAAAGAAAACTTCCAGTCATGCAAGATGCACACTTAGTGTTAAGAACATAAACCATAATCTTTATTAAGGACGTTGATCATTTGTATTATCAAAACTAGACCCCAGAAAAAGAACTTGCTGCCTTCTGGTTTTCTTTCTCATGTGGGTGAAATAACTGTGCATCAAACAAAAATACAAGGACCACCTGCACTCCAGAACACAAATATGAGCAGTGATAGTAAAAACAACACTTAAAAATTTCATTATTAGAACATCCTCCTGCATTTACCATTGCTTCCACAATGAATAGAAAGGCCTTTTTAAGTTACAATGACTTTTGAAAACTAATAGGAACAGAAAAAAACAATTATCAGGATAGATTCAGAAAGAGTGGAACAGGATAATAAAAATTCTTCACTACAATGTACAAATAAGCATCTTCCCAGAGTGGAAAATGCCTTGGAAATAACTACAAAGGGACTTGCTCTTTTGCAAAGTACTTCAATAAAGTATGTAACAGATTGCACCAAATGGAATTTTAAAGAAAACAAATGTTCCTCTGAAGTATGCTTATAAGCCATGACTGTAGATCCTTGCCAAGTTGTACTGAGAAAGAAAAATTAAAAAGTCTCCTAGGAAGCAGTTAACCATCTAACTCTTTATAGCTTTTATATCCTTAAAATCTTTTATAGACAAAATTCCACTCTTATCAGGCAAAGTATGGTCTAGCAACAATAAATGCAAAGCAAATTGGTTCATACATAGGTGCTAGAAGTATGCATAAGCATCACATTGCATAAGTAGTTATTCTAATTAACATTGTATTTCAGATTAACTTGATTTTGAACATTGCCTTAGGGTGCTTCTTCCATTTTTACCAAAATACTGATAAGCCAATACCACCTGCAAATTCACTGAACCCTCCAGAGGTGCCTCAAGTTCCCAGACTCAGCAGGTTTGACAGAGGGAACTCCAGTAGTGCCAAAAAAAGCAGAAAATTTTGGGGGTTAAGACAACATATTAAAGAAAAAAAAAAAAAAGGCTACAAAAAAAACCCCCAAACTAACCAAATGAAACAAAACAAAAAAAAAAACCACAAAACCTCAGGAGTTTTAACTTTGCATTTGAGATTGGGAAATGGCAGCAGTAGAAAGGAAAGCTTGCTGGGGCTTTAGGAAGACAGCGATCTGATACACTCCATAGGGATGCCTTGGACAGATGACTATTGGCACATCACACATTTCCAAGGCCATCACCTCAGAAAATCAAAATACTTTATTTGAAATTTTCATCTTATTACTAAATAGAGCAGAATGCCTGGAACAAACAGTGCTCCATCTGTTTTCTTCTTCATCTTACAAACTATTAGGAAGACAAAACGATCAATTTGCCCACATCACCTTAAAGAAACACCTTTCCATGCAGTCTGGGGGTAGCAGAAGCAGACAGTTTTCACCCCCTCCTTTTAGATGAGCCACTAAAAGGTGTTCCCCCAGGTAAATGGGTTGCACACCAACAGGGGCATTGCACTTAGACTTGGTTCAGTTGAAGGAGAAAAACTTTCAAAACCTGCGGCTAACTCTGCAATAGATTTCTAGATAATGGTTTTACACAGCAGAAGCCTCAGCAGGTGCTGAACATACATCTTTGCAATGTCTAAAATGTCTTTGCACAATGTCTGAAATGTTTTTAGAAAATCAAAAGGAAGAACAGTGCAGCCTGGCTTTAGAATTCATGGACAGAAATCAGCAAAGGCTGGAAATTTTCCCTCTGTCATCCATTATACTCGGCAGCCTGGCCAACACCAAGGGCTGCATCCATCCACACCAAATTTCTTTTTCTGAACCAGCACTGTGTGAAAGTTTAAAAGGGCAGTGGAGGGAAGTGAAAGGAAACAGCAAAACTATCCTGGATAAGCATAGGAACCTTTCCAGAACTGATGCTTAGCTGAACTAATTCAAACTGAGCCTTCTAAAACTGCTGACTCAGCCTGCCTCCTCACATTGTTCTCTGAATTTTGATCTTTACTTTTCTGAGTAGCAAAAGAACACAGGACTCTACTTCTTCCAACAGTGACTTTTGAAATAAATACCTGACATTTTAAATTTTATTGGTTTATTAGTATATCTAAGTAATTTGAAAAATGAAGGGTCCCTCCTCCCTGTTCACAACCAAAACAGAAAAAAGGACACCATCCTGCACTTGTTCCATGCTGTCGGGAGTCCTGAACAGAGGCAGATACCAAATTTCTCTCCCTCTTACACCTTCCAAACTTCTCCCCTGTAGTCAACCCTGACAGCAGACTCCTGTGTAGCTCCTCTGAGAGGAAAAGGGTTCAAGAGCCTTACTACAGCTTTCCATCCCCAGGGGGAAATTCAGCCAAACCAGACTAAAACCACAGAATCTGAAATTAAAAACTACTGCTGGGTATTTTTGCATTTGTTATCATCCTTACACTTCTGTCTTGAAGCAACAGACATGATTTTTGTTTACGGAGAGCCACACTAGCAAGCAATTTTCTTTTTAACACATTTTACTTGAATTTATAATTAACTGTGTTATCTCCCAGCACTCACCCTTGTGTGAGGCATATAGAAAACCTTCATTGGGTACCACAAAAATACCTACCAACCATATTTTTAAAAGCAATAACAACAAGGGTTACCTTATTCTTTTATCTTCAACTTTTTTCAAGTACTCATCTCTCTTCAATACTCCCAATATTGTTTCCCTTTCATGTTCCAACAAAAATGACAAATTGATGATCTCCAAGTGCTTCGTCATGGTCCTTCAACAGTCACAGCATCAATGACCACTTTACTCAATCAATTCTTCCAAGGGTTTATTTGCACAAGTCCAAAGGCACGTTTGTGTCAGAGTTACAAGATCCACACAGCCAAGAGGTATTTTGAAAAATGCTTCTTTAAATTAACGGGGTGGCAAGATTGTATTGCTTTTCCTTCCAGCTACACCAAAAATAAAGGGTCCTTCTTTGTTTCTTCCATGAGAAAGGCAATCATTTTCCTGGTTATTGAATGCCCTTGGGTCCTGGCTGATGTTCACTGCAGGCCCCCAGGCTGCATCCACCGCAGCTGCAGAACCAGCTTCCTGAACAATTGTAGTTTGGAGCCACAAAATCACTGGGTGTGTTTATATCCAACTACCTGAAAGTCAAAACAAACATGTCAGGGTGATTTTGAAATTGCCATCAGAGTCTGATTTGACAAAGGCTAAATCTAGTAAAGGTTTGGAAGCCACTGAAGAATGGCCTGCAGACTTACCAGGTTATCTCAGGGGTGACTTACACATAAGTGATATAAAAGTTTGATGTTTTTTCCTAAGAAAACAGTAACAAATCTCGTCGTTTCTGCAATACAGATCTAACTCTCACTGTCACTTTTATCAGATAGTGGGACAGGAAGGTGATACACAAACTGAAGCACACAACAAGTTAATGCAAAGCAGAAATGCAAGTCAGGATTGCCAATTATGAGCTTCCTATCACTGAAAATTGGGAAACAAGCAAACCATAGACAACTACTTTTGGTTAGATTGCTGCCTTAGACATACCACAACTAAGTAATAAAAACACACTGGAAATGTGTTTATACATAAAACTATGTTTAATAAAAACACAATGGAAAAAATATACTCTTTTTTACTGAACATTCCTGACAATTTATCCTTCAGTCCCACCTGTGACAAAAATCTTGTGGATTTTAGCTGTCCTTATGACCTAACAGAGTGGAAATTGTCAGGAAATGCAACTTTACCTGATTATGTGTTCAACCAGACCTACGTAGATTAAAATACATTGTCAATTAGCAACAGTGTTCTCCTAAAGAACCAGGATGGCAGCCTGTTTAATGATCTCATACCCAGTATTAGCAAGACATAAACCCCACCAATGAGAGTCTTAAAAAGCAGCATCCTCCAATTTCGCTTATTGCTTTGGTGGAGGAGCAGCTCCAGCACATCGAGCACATCAGCAATACAAGATTTTTGTTCAGGCTGTAGTAACAGATCTGATGCTCAAACAGCCCAGTTTTCCTGTCTCCCACTTGTCCAAGACATGTGCACCTACCAGAGAATTGACATTAAGATCCAGACTCACTTCACCTTCCAGATTTTCTTCTGCACTATGAAATTGCCACTCAAAAATAAGATTTCTTAACCAGGTACTCCCTCCCTGCTCTAACTTCAGCAAATACCTCATGAGAAGCTGTTCTTTGTTCAGACAGGCTTCCTTCTAAATATGCCACACTCATGGTCTCTGCCTAGGTGATATTCTCCACCCCAGCTAGCTCAAGCAGTGGCAGCAGTTAACTTTGCATAAAACAGGTTTTACCAACTCTTTTATAATTCTTAGACAGTGGTACCCTTTCCAGGCTAACTTTTAGGACTGCAGATACTGCAGATATCTTTACCCTGCGTGAAGCAGATGTAGTAAATCCTTTGCCCTGCATCCTACATCACTCCTGCCTAATTAGACAAATTCTGTGTTGAAACTGTAAAGACACTGCTGTCATTCTGCCTTCTGCTGGTACCAGATGTACCAAAATATCCCCCACCTCACAGAAGAGCACCTGGTTTGACCCCCTGCCCTTTGTGGCAAGTGCTGGGCACTTCTGTGGTACACAAAGTTGTTAAACAAGAGAACAAGGACAGCACAACCTGAAGGAACACCTGCTCTGTAGGAAAGGAGACTGATAAGTAAAGAGACACTGTTTTTAATAATCTACCACTTAAGACTGCCCTGCTTTAGACGACACATTATTAGAGACCAGGTTTGTGTTTCAAATTAAGACTTAATAGGAAAATTTGCTAATTTGCTCTTCTCCTTTCCTGTGCTACTTTTGCTGTCCCTCTAAATGGTCCAGAATAAATTAGCTGACAAAAGTTGAACTGTGAATCAACCTAGGGTTTAAAAACAAAATCAACCAACCAGCTTTTAGAAAGTGACAATGCTCCTTTTAACAGACTTGTGATGTTTTATTAAGCAGCCCTGGGGCTGATTAGGAAATGTAGTTGTTTTCATCCTAAAGTGAGTGAAGATTTCACACAACAGAACATTTGAGAAGCACCAAAATGTGAAATAGGACACTGGGAAAAATGCAAACCTCCCCTAAAAGGATGGGTTTTGTTCTAATCTACATTCAGTATATAGACAGAACATTAATTTTTTAAGGCAGAGTAAAGCAATGATCTGATGTTGGACTTGCAGAGGAAGGAGCCACTTCATCCATTCCCCCTCCACTGTGACACAATCCCAAGGCTGTATGTAAGTGAGCCTCTCAAGTAGGTGATTTTTTCCCTTGCCTCATGGGAAGGGTAGGAAAAAATGCTCAGTGGGACTATCCCCCATGCTTTTTCCACTTCTCTCACCCCCATAGAAATATATTTCTAGAATGGAGTTTCCCTCTCTGAAGCTATTGTTGAGGGAAGGTACATTAGAAATAAGAAGCTCTTGTTAGCATAGGACAGCAAAATTAGACAAAAACGAATAAAAAGGAGCAATTTATCCTGCATATAACTGCATCCACTGCACACAGGTCTATCCTGAGAGCATTTGAGCATTTGCTCACCCTCCCAAGACAAAAGAATTAATTAAAGATTGTTCAGAAAACAAATAACAAAAGAAAAAAAAGAAGAAAAAAAAAAAGAAGAAAAAGAATTACAGTATGGAAGAACACACCATTTACTTTTGCTAACTCTAGCAGCACAGCTACTTGTGACAATTACAGCACCCCCAAAACTGAATCCCCATGAGGGACATTAGTTCAGAGCCACAGGAATTATGGTGAATCCACTGCAATCAGTGACATTTGCAGTTATCACAGGCACGGTGACCGGTGTTACTGCCACAGGCACCCTCGTGAGCCCAGCAAGATAAGTCATCTACACTCCAAAATGCTTTTGCTTCATCTCTCTCCCATCTTCCTGGGAAGGAGAAGAAGCATCCTGCTCTCTAGAGACAAAGTTAAAAGGAAGCAAGATGAAGGGAGAGGAATTATCCTCTTTTCTTCAATGGGTCTGTCATCAAATTGCCTGATGCAAGAAATTGCTCCCAGGGCTGAACCATTATGTTTACTTAGCTGGAAGCCAGGACATGGAACAATTTAGTGACTCAGCAACAGAGGCAACATTTCCATGTGCACTGACTGCAGTGGTACAGGAAGCACAGCACTGCCTCACATTGCTTGAGTGGTAGAGCCTTCACTTACTGCTGGCAGGAAATTTTTTGCCAGCACAGAAATGTTGCTTGCACTACACATATTTACTAGCATGGGTGTATTCAGGATAGGCATAAACTGGATTTTCGCACTGGTAAAGAAGTTCCTAACAAGAGTAGCCGAATGCAGCGTGGTGTGGTGACTGCAATTGACTTTTGCCTCTTAAGAAGCTGAGATACATCATCTCCTGAAAAGGCACCAATCGCTGCTTGAACCAGAGCTGCACGAGGCACGACAGCCTAGCTGGAAACTCTGCAGGAACAGGATTAATGGCATTACTGACTCTTCCCCCTGCTTCAGGAAGCCACGGTTTCCACCTCCCAGCTCAGTGCTGGCACTGTAGGTCACAGCATGGTGAATCTAAATCCAGTGCACACAGCTTTGACACCCAAATGAAGAGAGTCTGCTTAAAAGACACAAATCCTATATATTCTAAGTTCATTCACCTGGGGGTCTGAAGCAAAATTCAAAACTAAGATGGCATCAGCAGGCAGCCACCAAATCATGGTCCACATCCACAGCTGTTTTTCTCTTTTCTCAGTCCCACAGCTGTATGCAAGCCAATGATGGAGGAAGGAGGGGAAGGGCTGCCAACAGTAATTCTAATAAAATGGCAGAAAGACATGAAAAAGCACAAATGTAAAGCTTACCATAATGAGACAGTAGCAGCCAGCTTGGTTTCCCCTCCTGCTCTCACTAAAGCATGTTGCTTGCAGAATGCCATGAACAGGAGCAAGAAAAACCAGCTTCACTTCCCAATGTGTTTGCAGAGGGCACACGCCCAGGTGAGCAAACCACGTGTCAGCAGGTACTGAAGCAGCAGGAAATGCTTGTTGCACAAAATCAACAGATTTGTAAGGTGAGAAAGGGCCAGTCAAGACACCCAAGTCAAGTGGCAAGAAAGCAAAACCAAACCACACTTGTTGAATGTGATCTCAGTTAATTGCACATGGATTAGAGTAAGTGAGAGTTCTGGTCAGTATTACAATGCAAATAGTAAGCAGATTCCTTGGTTAAGAATAATCCTCAAAGACCTTTAGATGTAAGAGCTGGAAAATTTATGAACTGGGAAGTCTTGTTAAAGAAAGGATCATGTATGAGTGGCAGTAACATTGTTTGAAGAGTCATTTAAAGCACATACAAATTGGTATCAGTGCACTGGAGTGAAAACAGGCTGAGAGAAAAGCTGAAAATGTTATTCCTTAACTCCACTTACTAACTAGTGTAGTATGAGTGTTTGACTCCAGAGTAATTAGAAAAACTTGGATTTGTTAATCAAACAAACCCAAAGGATTCAGAAGCAGTTCGTTTTTTAGGCTGGGCACAATTCCAGCTGTCTGGAAATGCCTTGGCAGAGCTGTCGTGTACCTGCCTACAGGACTGCAGATCTCTCTCCAACCACAGTCAATGCCTGCGAGCTATGTCCAATTTCTACAATTACTGTAATAATATTTCAAAACCAAAATCATGAGTGTTTAAAGGCTAAAGCAATAATGTTAAAGCTCATTAAGTCTACGAAGCAGACCTTGCTGTGTAAGAAAGCAGTAAATTAACTTGTCTGATTGTACAAATAAGAGAGCTAGGACTAAGCTCAGCACTGACAGCCTGAGCATTCATTAAACATTGCTCCTTCTGCAGGTCTCCCTCCGCTTGTTGTTCAGCCCTGATAAAAAGCATTAAGTAACACACACACAAAAAAAGCATTTTTTAAAAAATAAATTACATTTTCTGTTTCCTTCCTGTAGACATTTAGGCTCATGCAGCTGCACAGTCAGGTTACAACCCTCAGGAACAAGGAACACCACTGCCTAGAGAAGGCTCCCAGAGGAGACACTGCTGGCTGCCACCCCAGCAAGCTTGGCTTATTTTTCAAGTGCTCTACACTGGGAAAAAGGCAGCGGCCACTCAGTGGGGGGATCAAGTGCAGAACAGACCAGAGGTAGAGAGAACACCAGGCAGCTCACTTGTGAACACAAGCCCAGGCTCCCCAGAGAGCCTACAAAACAAGGAAAGAATGTAACCCCTTCAGAGATGCTTTGGAATAAACAAATATCTGATAATCTTTTCTATATTAAGAGAAGATTCAAGGAAATCTGTCATGTTTTAGCTAATTTATTTACAAGCAGGAGGCAAGGAACGGGAAGAATGACACAATAGGGTGGCAACCTTTCTCTTTTGTTTTGCTCATCATTGATAAACATGGTTTACCTTCCTGGCTGAGCATTTAGTCAGAAAGGAAGACACTTCCCAGGGTAAGAATGGAAAGAAAATTCAATGCGTCAGTTTGCCAAATCAAAGCAACCAAGCAGATCTGAATCAAAGAATGAATGAAGGAAAAATATTTCTGCTCTTGTTAAGCAAATAGCATCTGTGCAATGTTAAATCAGCCACAAAAATATGAGTTAGGGCTTGAGTCATCTCAGTCTTATTGCTTGGTCACAGTGTGTATGAAGGCAGCAATTGATTCAGCACTGAACTTTACCTTAATACATTTATTCCTGTGTCTCTATACTTTTTGTGATGAAATGGAGAGAAAAGAAGTGAACTGAGGTTTAGAACAGAATGGATTTATACACAGCTGTAAAACAAGTTCTAGTATCCACCTTACATATCTTGCTTAATACCTGCAAAAATTATGAACTTAACCAAGGCTCACAGTTATGAAATTTAATTAAGACAAGTTGAAGAAAGTGTATCAATTCCTTACTTCTAAAAATTTGTAGTACCCTTTCCCCATATGACAACAGACATGGCATTTTGGTAGCAAGAAATCACTTCTTGGCACTGAATTCTTTTAGAAATGGAAAGCAAGTGCAATGCCAGCAAGTTTCCTAACTCATCTTTCTAACCATTAGCATTTCTTTACAACATCAACACAGTTTAGAATTTAAATTGATACATATTGTGTTGTGACATGATTGCATTTGCCACCAGGATACACAGGAATGAAGAAGCTCACACAAGACACCCAAAAGCCCCTCTCATGTCCATTACTGGTCAGATATGGTCACAACCTTGTTCATCCTCCTTAAGTTCCCTGTCTGCTCTTCACTGGGGCTTGAGGCTGCAGCCACTATCACGTGTTAGGAGATCCCTGGGGCAGTGGTCTGTGCTGCAGCACTGTTACAGGAAGCTTCATCTGACATGAAGTAGAAAATGTCTGATAGAACAAGAGAACTATTGTCATTACTTAACAAGACTCCCTCATAAAAAATTATTGTTTAACTGCAGCAAGTGATTGACTGAAGTATCAGTAGTTTTACTTGATTCTTTCTTTCCCCAGCAGAATTTTCTCACCAGAAACACCAGCAGATATCTTGCACAGAAGTGGATGAGGGTTCTTCAAACACACAGTAGAAATCTATTTTTATCTTCAAATTCATATGTTTTCACCAATTTGCTGAACCAAGAGTACTCCAAAGGAAGTGCCTTCACTTCATCAAACATTTCATTTTGCAGAAAAACTCATGACTCATCTGAGGTTTAGTCCACTTGAAAAAATTCTGTCATTGACTTTGCTTTCTTCATGAACAAACCCAAATGAAATTCCTTCTGAGCTCTGCAAAAGGGCTGTAGAAAGACTGCTGAGGAACTGCTGCAGAGTCAGAGAAGAGGGAACTGGCACCTAGAAAAGGAGCCATTTGAGAAGGCGTCCACCAAGCCAGTGAAACCCACTTCGAGCTTGGGGAGAAGGGAACACAAACTTTGAGTGTGAGTGCTTTGAATGAGGAAAGGTACATGTGGTGTGTGTCTGTAGGAGACGAGAAACCCAGTCCTTCATTATTTCAGCCTGTTTGATGCCAGCTGCTCCTTTGCCTTTCTGCCACAACCATGCGGTGTGGTAACACTCATTTTCCACTATTCTTGATAACAACTTTCTATTTGATTTAACAAAGCAACTGGACTTGCATTTTAATGAAAAGAACTAAGTTTGAACTCCATGCATACCCAAGGTATCTAATCATACTTTGTATGACTTCTCTCTACAGAGGTGTGAAAAGTCTTTAGGAGATTCACCTGTACAAGGTAGGGGTGGAGGCCAGGATGGTTTGTGGAATTTGGACTAGGGCATCTTTAAACATCCCTTCTAATTTAAACCACTACTCTATTCTCTCTGATCTCTGTCATCTCTCTTATTTCATCTGACCTAATCATTCCAATCCCTCTCTATAAGCAACAGAGAGAAATAGGCATTTCCAGGCCGTGACTCACCTCATCTTCGTTTTACAAAGGTCAGAGGAGCCCTTGTCTGGTAGCATCCATTTCCCTCCACTGACTGTGAAGGGGATGAAGCACGACTACCTCGAACGCAGGCATGCAAAACATGTGAGCAAATGTGTCCTACTTCTCATTTCCAGCATAAAATGGGCTGTTCACAAGGACACTTGTCCAGAAACCTACCAGCGGGTATAAACAGCTTAATCAGAGAGTGGGATGAGCTTGGAGTGTTGACTTGTTTTGTTTTCCATGAAATACAATGCTGTAATGTTTTTCTCTACAAACAGCAAATAAAGCTAACAGGTCTGTTAAATGTTCCATGAAATGCATCAGTGTGTTGCTCCAGAGTATCTGCCTCAAAATGATCATGATTTGAAAGTTTACATATATAGGAATATCAGTTTCCAAAATTCTTGTGGCAGGCAGGAAAAAAAAACCCCAAAAATCTAGTTAGAAGATGTAATCTCCCAGGTTACACTGCTGTCTGTCTCAAGGCTGGGTTGTGCATCAGGCTATCAGAGCCCTGAGAATCCCTTCCAGTGGGGCAGAGGAGGTAGCAGAATATGTGGAGTCTTCCCCCTGCTTCCCAAGATGAGATTTGCAACAAAATGTTTATCCAGGACAGCTCAGAGTAACAGGACATGGTCTGTGGGGAGCAGTCATGCATCTTTTATGACTGAGGAGCAGAGTCAGAGCAGTGAGAAAGGAGCTGGACTCTGCTGTTGGATTTCCTTAGGACCCCAATGAATCCAATGAGCCCTTTCAGCAAAAGCCTGTAAGGACTGTCTGCCAGCAGCGTGCACAGGATCAGCATCCTTTCTCACACACTGTATGACAAAGAGAAGTGGCAGATGCCTCTGAAAATACTGTTAATCAAACCAGAGGAACGTCTGGGATGGTTTTCATTGTCATTTTAAAACTCTGCCCTTGCAGTGCAGCCCATCCAGTGCCTCAGACAGATGTCTCCTGAGGCAAGGGCATGCAGCTGAAGCTGCCAGAGCTGAACAGGCTGTCTGGCTTCTGTCTGCTTTGCACAAAAAGCAACCACAACTCCTTGGCAGTGCAATCTCCAACAGTGGTTAGCAAGTAGCAGGTGGGGGAGTGAAGTTCAAAGCTGCACAAGGCATCACTGTGTGGGAAGTGCTCCAAACTAGAAAGAACTGGGTGCAACTGCTAAAGATTGCTTTATAGAACATGACAGAAGATGCCAGATTTCCGCTGCAGAAATACCTTATAAGACCTGAGACCTCAACCAGTCTTTGTCAGCAATCTGAATTTTTCAAACAAACGACATCTAATCTGCACTATACCATGATACTTTTTGATAACTGTAAGAAAAAGATCACAAGTTTTCTCATCTACCCTTCTGGCTGTGATCTGCCAAGGAAATTCCATTATATAATAGCAGTGGGTGCTGTACATACAGCAAGAAGATAGAGAAGCTTTCAAGAAGCAACAGAACACCCTTCATGTCTCTTCACTACAGGTTCCCTTTGTTGCCATACTGTACATACCATACACATCTCCCTCTTTCCAGCCAGGTGTGTGATTCTGGTGGCACTGAAAGCAAAAGAGTTCAAGGACCTGGAAGTTTGCCATCGTAGGGCAACTCTTCCAAGCTTTTGGAAGAACAGGTGCTGGGCACAGGCGACATTCTGCTGGGACACCAGCTTTTAGGTGAAATGGCAAAAGAGAAATTATTCAGGAGAAAGACTGCACAGAGCTGCATTCACAGGACATTAATCACAACTTGACCTTTCCGCAGCATCCTTCTGGCTCCTTTTGGCCAAGATTTACTGCAGATATCTGCATAATAAATGTTTCAACCTTTTTTGCTAATTTGCAATACAGACAGCTTATGCCACTTAAAATTATACCAAAATTTATCATTATGTGAGGATCAAAATACTCACTGCTCAGGGTTTGAGAAAGAAAGCACAGCGGATGTACACTTCGAGCGGAAAATCTATGAAAAGTCTTACAGAACAGGACAAGTCATCTCTGAGATGGTCGGTGTACACAGAGGAGGCAGCCAAAGTCTGCCAGCACAGAAGGGATGGTGGCCCCATATTGTCACTTGAACAGACACCTCCAAGATGGCAGGGACACAGTCAGGAGCTGCTCGTAGTGGTGTCTCTTGCCACTGGTGCTGCCTCTTGCTACGCCACAGCAGTCAGCCCATCACAACCCGACTGTGAAGCCAACTTCCTCATTTACCAGTACAGGTTTTAAAAGCTAAGGATATGTTTATGGAAGTCTGGTTAATAATTTTCAGTGTGAATAGAATTACGTTTTTTTTCCAGTGATCAAATGCTAGATAGTCATGTTCCACAGCTGAGCATTTCTCCTTACGTATCATGGGAAGCAGCTGTAGTTTAATGGGTGCCTTCAGGGAGTACACAGGAGTGATAAGGACAATTTTAGCTTGGGATATTGAAAGGTTAATAAGATTTATCTATTCAATCACCAACTCACTCAGAGCCCAGAGATTTGGGGTAGGTTGTGTTCTTTTCCCCACACCAGTCAGTGTATCAGCTTGCTGTTGCACACAGCTCATGCTCTCAGCCTAGCAGGCACTCTCAAAAGGATTCATAAATGCACCTTGTAGGGGGCAGATTACCTTATATTCCAAGATAGTCTGGAAAAAAATGCCTCCTTACATGACAAATTGAGATGGCTAAGGAAGAGAAAAAGACTGATTTTTTGTGATTTATTTCAATAATAGATCAAGTGATCTTTCCAGCCTGCTGGTTTTAGAACACCACTCCCCTGTGGATACTGTCCTGTGTTCCTACATGCAGCCTTTTGGGAACAAACAACCATTTGGGTCCCCTCAGAGACTGCAGGGGAAGAATGCATGAGGACTGAAAGTCTGTTAGTTTATGACAGAAGAATAAGCTCCCCAATTTTAAAAAGCCCATGGTTTTTACTCTATCTATATCTTTACTCTTTACAATTATTTCAAGCCAGCAAGCTCAAACTCACTTTTCATCTTTAATTTTAAAGCCCCTAAAGGAATGCTTTGAGAAACCAGAGTAAATAACCACAAATAAAAAAGAGGTCTTAACAAAAACACTTTCTGATCATCCCAAATTAATATTTTAAAATAACTCCTACCTTTACCACTTGTGAATATCTGTGATATTCCAACCCTCAGCAATTAAGCTTCTGTATGTGTGCACAATCCCCCTAAGTTATTGTTGCTATATTGTGAATGATATTTCTGGAATTCTTCAGAAAAAAACCCAAAACTTGTAAGTCACAAGGTCTTAGGTACAGCTTTTGGTATTACCTCAGACTTTCAGCTGTTCAACACCTTAAAAATATGTCAATTTTTATTCTGCTCACTTGACAACATGAAAAGGTTTTAAAAATACACAACCACAAATCTTATTTTCCACAGGATTTCTGTTCCATTCAACAATCAGGAAAGATAATGGCAAGGTAGTTGCCCTAAATGTCTTCCAAGTTCCACCATTCAGCATAGAGCCCGTGTCTCATTAGTGGTATATTTTGTCAGTCCTGAACACAGAATTAATAGAAGACTTGAGCTTTTACATCATACTTGTACACATGTATCTAAGTACCTTACAAACACTGATCTATATATAGCAATTTTGATACACTAATTTTTAGTTAGAAAACCAAAATCCTGTAAGTTAATAACAGGACACGAAGGGAAACACTCTGGTAATCAAAATGTCTTGATGGCTGGACACTTCAGTTACAGACAGCCTGATTTTTCAAATATATTGAGTATCCATAATCCCATATTACTTTTAACAAACCCATGGACACTCAAAAACTTTGAGTGTCAGGCCCTGAAGTACAAAAGTCTTCACCTTATTACAGGGAACACAAATCCTTCACTCACCCTCTTCTTTCCTTTCAAAGACTTCTCCCTTCAAAAAGCCACAAAACCTGTTTTTTTGGTGGGGAACCCCCCCATATTCATCCATTACCTATTTTTTATAGATGCACACATATACACACCAGTACGAACTTAAGACAGTGACTGTGTTTAACAAAAAGTGATAGTGACACAGGAAAACTGATAAACTGGAAAACCAGTTACAAGTACCAGGATTACATTTCTATATTCCTGTTCAACAGAGCACCTAAAATCAACTGGAAATCTGAAACTCTTCTCTGCAGCATTCGTTTAAAAGCATCAGCACTATTTCAAAGCTAATAATTTCCACACTAAACGGTAGCAAGAGACACTGAGGAAGTCTGTCACAGAAGCTAAAACAGCCTTTCCAGCTGTGGGACAGCATCTTCTTAGAAGACACCATGGGATACATATTTCTATAAACTTTTTTCTATGTAAGATTGTAAAAAGATGCAAAAATGAAACAAAAAAGGCTGAAGTTAATTTAGAATGTTATTAAGGCTGTATAATGCACAACAAGAAGCAGTAAAATCCAGGTAAAGCCTACATTACAATTTCAAACTGCTGTTTGAAAGCTGAAAATACAACCAGAAGCTAAACATAACTAATACAGCTTTCTTTTCCACACATGATTTATTGAATGGGAAGCAAAGCCTTGTAAAGAACACACCTCAGGCTATTAAAAGCACATTGAAAGAATAAAATATCCTCTTCCAGTGTGAGTGGACTGTATTTGGAAACAGATCTTTGAAGCTTCTCAACTGTTTCAATTTTAAACCTACAGAACAACTCCCGAAAAACAGAGGCTAACCTGATCCCTTTATCAGCCTGCAATCTCTCTGTAGGGATAATTTGGTGTTAAATACTGGTTGAAAATATTATCTGAAGACAACATTGTCTTCCTGAGAAATCTGCAGGATTTTTCTGAATTAATGCATTGGATCACCCTTAGAAAGGGCAGATATTTGTCCTCTTAAATAATAAGTCCAAGGAACTCCAAGCCACATTTTAGCAAATGTATTCCAGTTCTCAGCCTTTCTCCCTCCACACCACCTCTTAAATTTATAAATAAACTACCTGTAGCATTACTGAATATTTTCTTGAAAAGAGAAGCACAGTACATTCCAAAACAATTCAGATGGAAGAGCTTTCTGGTTGAACTCAGCCTTGTTTAGCAGCCTGTTTGATGGCACAGCTCTGCAGTGCAGCTGTGCCAGTCCATAGGTCAAACACAGCATGAACTCCAGCACTCACAGAGACACCACAGGATGCTGAGCTGTTTGCACACAACACCCTCAGGAAGGTCTCCTGCCACAAGGAAACGTGGTGTTCAAGCAGGGAGCACCACTCCATTAATGACAGCAACAAAATTGTAAGCTTTCCTTGAACTAAATTAGAGCTTGAGCACTTTTCTTTGGTGCATAGCAGGGGGGAAATAGTTGCAGGTTGAAATGTGTTTTTCTATGGAAAGGATCAACCTTTAGATCATTGAATGTTCCAACCAAGACATGATTAACTCTGACATGCTTTGGCTATGTTACTCAATAGATGTGGCAAACTAAAAAGCAGACACACTTCAAAGAAATGGCTTCATTTCTCAACATTCTGTTTTTCCTTTTTCAAGGAGAATTTTACCATCAGAGATGCAGAGCTGTCAAGTCTCATCTACAAGATTGACTCAACTCCCACCTTAAGCTCCTTCATTGTTCAGTCTCCCTCACAGCAAACCAAGTGCTTTTCCCCAGTTGTGAACAGACACATCTGGTCAGCTCATCACACATCTGGATAACGGGGGAGGATAAAAACTACTGTGCTGCACCACACCTTAGCATCTCTCCTGGTTGTAGCCCACCAGGGAGCCCAGCCCCCAGGTGCAGTTTCCCTGTGCAGATCCAACCCTTCCAAACAACCTGAAGTGCAAGGGAACCACCCATCCCACAGCTCAGGGCAGACAGCCCATGACACAGCAAGGGATACAAGTCTGCACATTAGAGGAAGAGAAACAAGAGGTTTGGAGATGGTGTGGGCCAAGGATACCTTGCCCACACATGAACAAAATCTGATTTGGTTCACCAGGCCAGGTTAGAATCTCCCTGGGATTCCTGGTGCATAAAGGAGAGGTTGTCTCTATCTAATCACCGAGGAGCTGTATGGGAGATGATCTCACATGTGGGAGAGTCTCCTCAATTGTTTGTGAAGTGAATAAGACAGGATACTCAAAAATATTCTGTTTAAAAAAAAAAAAAAAGGAAAAAAAAAAAGCTGAATTATTTATACACAGTCCAAATGTTTGGGAACAGGGAAGTCCCACTCATGAAGGCAAAAGGAGAGGCACAATTAGATTTCCAGGTCTCTAGGTGTGGACTAAAATGGGTTTAATAAATGAATTCATTGCTCCTAGATGTACTAAGTGCAGGCCTTATTGCTGTTACAAACCAGTTGACAAGAAGATTACTCATGACCTGCTGTGGAGACAAAGGGGACATGTGACTGAATATGAAGTATATGAATGCCTTTAGATACTGGAACATTCCCTCCAGCCTGGAGAAGGCAGATTAGCTGACCACTTTGACACAGATTACTCAGACTGCTCATTTTCCTGCTGCCACAGAATTGGGTAAGAAGATGTAGACTGTCAAGTTCAGCAGAATGCTGGGGAATACACAATATTTCATCTTATATGTGCTTATGTATGTAATATCACATTAAACTTTTCTCAAAATCCATGCAGCAGTTTACCTGCCCTGACATCCTGCTTGTATTGAGTTCTGAAATTTTCATCACCTTTTCAAGTATTCACTTCTACTGCAGTACCAGGCAAAGCTTACTACTATTCATTTAAAGTTATTTAGACAGATTTAGCATTACTTGGCTCTCTCCAACTCTTCAACTGGATTGTGTCTCCTCAGCAATTTATTACAGGGATTTCTAAAGTAAAAGTTCCATCTATACAAGTAATTTTCATTTAAGTTATAATAAAATCCCCAAGTTCTCGGGAAGTTTCCTGAATGCTTCTGTTCTGTGATATTTTGTCGTGCAAATCATCCATGCACCACTGCTCATGAGAACTCCTAAATCCATGTAAAACTATGGAAAGGGATAGTCCTCCAAGAGGAGCAGCAGGCTGGTACAAAGAAGAAACCATTGCCAGCCAACACATGTGAACCACAGCAAATCTCTCAACTTCTCTGTGCTTCTGCTTGCAGCCAACCCAGGGAGAACCCCATCTCCTGCTGCAAAGGTTATGCCAAGGAAAAACATCAAGGACCACAAGGCTCACTGGCATTATGGGTATACAAGACATTGCACTAAAATGCACACGTTATATCAGATTGCTAAAGTTCTCCTTTTATTTTCTGTGGCAAATAGGACCCCTCCTTTCTTCCTTTGCATATAATATCAGGTGGCCCAGGAAACCTCTCCATTAAAAACTAACTGGGTTTTTTTCCCATTATAAAAGGTTAATTTCCTAATAACTTTGGCACGTTACCTCTCAAAAATGAGGTTTTTTACAATACTCACACTGATTTTTTGGGACATTTTCTGGATGAACATTCTGAAAAGAGCACAGAAGTAAACCCACCACATTGTATACATCTATGACAAAGTAAAGCAATTTCCATGTCACAAATTCATATACAAGTTGTAGCACAGACTTCAGATTTAAAAGGATAGGAAGCATTTTCTGTCAGAGAGTATTCTCTTGCAGATGCTGTTGAAATTTATCTGGTTAAAACTGTATTTTAAGCCTGTGGAAGAAGGCAAAGCTCATACAAGGCATAGCTCAATAAAGACTTGCAAAAGCTACCAAGTACATGAGGACAGAAATTTCCCAGTGGTCAAATTCGGGAGATTTTGGAAGAACGTGAAGGGGGAAAAAAAGCAACAAATAAACAAAACCAACTACAACCACAAAAGAAAATAGATAAAAAATGAAAAATACACTATGTGCAAGATGTATTGGGCAACCTTGGATCTACAAGAATTGCTGGTTATGCCACTTATAGTGCATCCAAAACAGTTAATTCCATCTCGTCTCCTGTTCTCACTCTTAACAGAAGAGAGGTTCTCTCAGGACTTCTATAACCATCTTTGTCATCCCTTAAACAAAGAAATTCAAACTTCTGGAACAGCTGAAACTATTTGCTTAGTTGGAAGAAGGAACACTACACACCAAAACAAATAAGTCATTTGATAACTTTCTCATCTAAATCAATACTATAAATGGTGCAAAAGTTAATTAAACTGGTAGATTGAGAGAACAAGGCACTGAAAGCTAGGACTGATACCCTGGGGCATCAGTATAGAAACAACTCAATTCAGGAGGTTGCACAGAATTTAGAAAGCTTGCTGTGATTTTTAGATTATCAGGTCTATTAATTGCAACAGTCCAGATACAAATTTAACTAAGAAAGCACAAGGGCACCAGTTCCATCTAATTTTTGATTTATGGAGAATTGTGGGGAGGAAAATGAAAGTATTCCTTGGTATTTGCCCCAGTCTTTTTGTTCTTTCTGGTGTAATGCTCTTTCTGGTGTTAAGCTCTTAGGTTTTGGTTTCAGAGAACAAGAAAAACTGCACTAGCACAGGCCATGAAACATCATTGTAATGTATCACAATTAATGGCTGTGAGCCTTAAATACTATTTTGCTGTTTTCCATTTGGTTGGCTGCTCTTTCTTTTCTTTTTCTTTCATATTGTCACAGCTTCTCTCACCCCCACCCTACTTGAGGTCTCCAGACATATAAATAATAAATGTTATTTAAAATGGGGAAGGTGTAAATATATTTTGGCAAAGTAGTCACTCCGTCATTAATGTTCTACAGGAATAAAAGACTGAAGAGCAACTGTACCAGGGTTTGGAAAAGGGACTCCAAGGGTGAAATAATTAGACCTGTGAAAAACTATCTGGTTTTGCTAGAACTCAAAGCTGTTATTGCCTTCGTGTTTCAGCCATCATGACTGCAACAATCATTCTGTTCAAACTCACTCTAGACTAAAACCTACTCAAACCAATCCACTTTAGAGGTTTTTCCAATGCGGAATTGCCACAAACCTTAGAAAGCCTGATTTCATTTTCAAGATTGACATTAAAATCTGCCCCCATGAACATGCATCTCTCAGTTATGGGTTTTCATTAAGAATTGAGAACGACCAGCCTCCAGTTCTGCTCCCAGCCTCCAGCAGACTTCCAGATGTGCAGGGGTGCCCACATATAACTGAGTGTCCACGTGTGAGGGAATGAACCATTTAAATTTGTGTCTGGAAGGACACTAAAAGGACTGCCCCCATCCATTTTGCCAGACAGAATTCTCCACGAGAACAAAGAGCCCAGTTTGATCTGCTTTAAATACAGGGATGCAGCTCATTGGTAATATAAACTGATACAGCTCTGCTGAAGAAATTGAATTATTACATTGTTCACTTGGCTTCAGCTCCATTCTTAGTTTCCCTCAAACTTGCTACTTTTAATACAATGTTTAATACAAGTGTTACAGCTGCTAGAGAAAAACCAAAAGGTCACAGGTAGGCAGGGAGCTGCAATAAACCAGCACAGCCCCTGAGCACATTAAAGCGCGCTCTTCCTCTGGTAGAATCGCTGGACACCTTTTCATCCCAAAAGCACAATTTGTAGAATTTATATTTATTTCTAGAGAATCCAAACCATCTCAAGTACCACAGAGCATTTTGTTATGACACCACCATCATCATGCTGACCTTCTACTTACATTTCATGTCAGGGTTTCAAAACACAATGGGAGAAGCCAGTCCCTGCTACTGAGGATTATGTACTGCAGTGTACAAAACCCACAGACAGAAACCCAAAACTGTGCTCTACCATATTGTATATTTATGAAATCAACATCCTCAAATTCCATTAGGTATTAATTGGAGACGCAGCACTAATAAGTTGGGTGGATCAGTGCTGTGAAATTCCTTAAATAACAACAGAAAGGTTGCAATGTAATAATAGTCAAAGAATATGGTCATGGTCTCTTAATTTAAGGATGCAGACATTTTATAGTACAAAAGGAAATTACATTTGGCTAATTCCAAAACATTTTTTTAACTTGTGGCTGACCAATTAAAAAATTCTCATTTTTAGGGTACTGTGCAGTTGAAATATTTTCTTTTTGCACTATCCATAGTCATTGGTAAACTAAAAACACCACACCACAGGGAGAACACTTCAATACTGGAGGTATTTTCCACTGCTATTTTAAGGTACTCTTTCAAAAGAGAAGGTTTCTGTCTATGCTTTTAAAACAAACCACAAACTGCTCAGGTGTACAAAGTCCTTCAAAATCAAACAGAAATCCACTGGGAGAAAAGAAACTCTTTGTAAACCACAAACACAGGTTGCTAATTGTCACTGGCCTCCTGCTTATTCCCTGTCTTGTTACTGGTTATTTTGTTATTACAATTACCTATTACACACACATCAGAAAAAAAAAAAAAAAAAAAAGAAAAAAAATCTAAAATGCCACATTCCTATCTATGTGAGGCTGCCATGTGATGATCCATTATTCTGTCCCTCTTGCCATTCCTCTGTTCCTTGAATGCCACAGTGAAAACCTTCAACCTGGTCTCATTCCCACCCCATTAATAAAAGTCAGAATTTCAAAAGGGGCTTTTTCAAGAATGTCAAAAATAAACTTGGTTTGGAAAAAGTATAGGTTTATACATGAGGTGTGGTCTACTTACAAGAAGAATCAGTAGAATTGTATCAAGTCAGAAGACAAGAGTATCAAACAAAACTTGGATTACTTTTAGCTTTTTGAGCCCTGGACAATTAAAAAAAAAAACCATGTGCTACACACGCAATGTACAATAAACTATTCCACCATAACCCACTTGTGCAATAGAAGTGCCCTCAACTTTCATTAACTCATGGGATTTTCATAGTTGGGATCAGTTGTTTGTGTGCTAGTGATACACATTAACACACACCCCAAACAAACCTGCCATCATCCCTGTCATATTGTCTGATGGCTGGTTTTGGTATCAAATCAAATATGATATTGCCCAGATTTAAAGTTCAGAAACAATCATTGCTGTTCAAATACTACTTTTTCAATTAAAATGAGAAAGGTCAGATGAAAAAAACATTATTTATGATATTGCTCTGCATTTCAAGGTGGCTCACTACAGACATAGTGAGCCTCTGAATCAATCTGCATTTTGTTTAAAATGAAGTTAACAAAATTAATCTGTCTTTAGTAACAAAACTGGCTCAGATCAAGCCCATCAGAAACCAAGATGTGAATGAGGTTCAATGACTCAAAGCCAGAACTTCCATGGTCTCAGCGGGCACAGGAATGGGACAGAAGGCAGACTGCACTTGTTCAGAGAGAGAACTTTTACAGATACCAATGATCCAAGTCTTCCACCAAGCCTGAAGCTGAATTCTTAATTGCTGTTACTTCCAAACACAGTCTTTTCATATTTGGAAACCCAGTGTGGCAAACTAACATCAAAATATTTTCATAAAACTAATCTGAAGTGAGCTCATAATTTCAATTCAGATGTAAAGACTATAACATTAATTATTTAGACACTTGATTGAGAATGTGCACTTTCAAAACTAGTGTACCACAAATCATTTTGACATGTCTCTGCTCTCCTCCATGACAGAGTTAAATGTCACTGGCGAAGTCATGGTGTAAAGTGATTTCATGGCAAACAGCAAATTCCTTCCAAATCAGAGGTTGTCTCAAAAAAAAGTTTGTAAGAAAAAACTTGATCAAGATGGACTTCTACTTTATCGTGGATGATACCATTTAAATAATTCCGTTAAAGATTCTCACAATCATAACCAAAACAAACCCCTGCCTAAAGACATCAGGCAAAACAGAAAATCCAAAGGAGTATTATTTCTAGTGCCAAATACTGACAGCCCAGATACTGGGAATATGCACAGTTAAACTTGCATGAATAAACTCCATTTGGGTTCTGCATCTGCATCGAGAAAGGCCAAAGCCAGACAGACATTCCCTGATGGAAGCACGGGATTTACAAACACACCATGGCACACAGAATTCCCTCCCCTCTTTCAGGGCACTCCTGGCTTGCCCCAGCACCAGCCAGGTGACACTGTGTTTGCACAGGTTACTCACACTTCTCCACCTTTCTTTGCTGCCATAACTCCCCAGCAGACACAAAATACCAAGGAGGTGCAGCCTTCTCCCTTATTCATTTTCAGTCTTACCTAACAAATCGTTATTCTTCAGTGCATTAATCGCTGTTCTCCTCCTAACTGCTTCCTACTCATCCATATTGTTCTGACAGTGAGGGTTTCAAAGCTAGACAGAGTTAAGAACTACACTCCTATTAAAAATTCATTATTTTTTCCCCTCTAAAACTTAACATCAGTAGTAACAATAAAGAGAGCTCTAACCTGGATAAAGATGCCAACAGTTAAAATACACTTTCACTACTCTGGCATCTGCATTTTAAAATATTTTAAAGGTTTAAAATGTATCTGTAGAAAAAAGGGATAGAAATGCTCCTCGACAGACAAATATACTTGCACTTCTACTCCAGAGCATGACTAGAGTCAAGGAGGCTGTTTTGTAGTTGGCAACAGTGAAAAACATTACAGAAACAACAGTTAGTTTAGAAAAGACTGTTAGAAAAAGTGGCTTCTGCAATGCAACATTTCCCTGCAGGCAGCTGCATTGCTTTTATTTTTTTTACTATTAATCTTCAGTGCAAAACTCAAATATGTTTCAAACCTACAGGTTTCAGGAACACTCACTTTCCTCATATTTCAGTCTTCTGGATTACTTTAAACAGGATTAAGACTCTCCATTCCTCACACAAATCTCATGTTCTTGGATGTTACCACACTCCATGATGCAGTTGGTGCCATTGCTGTGAATGGATGCCTACAGTGAATGGATGTTAATTCCTAGACTATTCCTTTATTTAACTGAATATTTATTGAACTGCAGCCTTCCAAATTCGCATGTGGGTATAAGCACCTGTTAATCTTGGCATTATTGACCTATTTATTTTCTTAAGCAGGTGTAATATTGTGAGAGTGGGAATTCAGATCCTTATTTCCTCCATTTTTTCACTCCCCTGACTCACCAGACGCCAGGGATTTTGTGCAAAGATTCAGGAAAATGAATGAGGGTTTAGAACCAATAATAAGTAGAACTCTTCCCAAGACTGGCCTTCTCTAGAGCTCTGCAATGGCTGCAGAAGTAAGGGGGCAAACTCAGATTCAAAACACACATAACTGCTCAAAAAGCCATCAGCTGTGTCATGCAGTAACTGCAAATGAAAAATCTGCTCTCCAAGTGACAAATGGCTTGTTTTCAAGCACCACTTTTTCCCAGATATCCAAAAGCAGAATCCTTGAAAACAATGCTCCTGTGGTCATGGACATTTGCTTCCACATTATTCAGATAACACCTGCAACTTTTGTACCATACACATAAATAAACCCCAAACCCAAATATCTCCTTCAAGCTCCACTCTCCTGTTCAAGCCCTGGAAACACATTGGTGCCGTACACAACTCCTACATTGTCTCCATCCCTGTATATATTTTATAAATTGTATAAAAACTTGGAGACCCTCATGCTGTGGACACATATTCCTCCCACCTGAGGATGCACTGCTACTTACCCAGCTTGCCAGGCACGGTTTGTACAGGTGAAAGGTGGCACTGTGACCCAAAAGTCACTGGAGCCCCAGTGCAGAGACACCATCATGTCCAGCTGCATGCAGATCACAACTCATCCCCACACAAAATGCAACCACTCCTAAAAAGCACAGGCTGTGGTGAAAGGGAATCTCTCACACAAAGAAAGTTAGATGTCAACAATGAGGGATACCCCAGATAATTTAAGTATCCCAGAGAAGCATTTAAGTGAAGATGCAGAGCAACTCTCTTCAAAATAAATAAAATGCTCATTTAAGGAGCTTCCTGTTAATACTCATTTGTGGAATATAGTTCAAACCACAATGGAATTTTGTTTCATTTCTGATTCCATTTCTGTTTCTAAGCAATACAGAAAGCATACCCAGGGAAATGTTACAAAGAAAATAAAAAGGTACAGATTAGAGTAATTGAATATAGAAATTTCAGTGCAGGCAGAGAAAGATTAAAAAAAAAAAACAAAACAGACAAATTCAGTTCCCAAGCAATTGATTCTGTTCTGAAGCTGTGCCCCAGCATATGAAAAGCACCAAAAAACGAGGCCACCTGGTCAAACCAAGGACAAACAGACAAGCTTAAAAAAGATTTTTTTTTTTTTTTTCAGCAGAGTCAGGGTGTTTGGAACAGAAAGAACGCAGAAAGCTTCATTATCGTATATTGTATGTATAGGTTTATGCATTCCTTCATTATAAAGAGTTGAGAAAATTTACTGCAAAATCCAAAGAAATACACACATAAGAGCTTCCTGTGCCTACCACAAATTACCCCCAACCTATCACCCTTGGAACCAAATCCATGCTGGTCTTCAAAGTCTACTCGTCCCAATGCACTTGCCTACTCTGCTTTCCAATGTTTCCATCCTCTGGGACAACAAATACATGAGTGTGCTCATCCCTGGTATGAACAAAGTTTGATTAGAAGGTAGAGCAAACACATGCAAGGCAAACAGCAATAAAACACTGGGAAACAGTGCTCAGTCACAACAGAGTCCTGCACTGCAGCTGTCTTCAGCCATCATTCTAGCAAACAGATTCCCTTCCTCCCTCCACCCCACAAGACCAAATGTCTTACTAATAGATGGTAGTTAATCACCAGATATGCAATTTATCTCTCTAGACAAGGAGATTTAGAGCATTATGTAATACGAACACAGGCAGGCAACCAACCGGGTGACTGCACCATCGCACTGAAAATTGTTTAATAAGATCCTTCATGCCTACTGTCTTTCCACTGTAAAAACTACAGCTACAACCCAAAATTCACATAGAATTTTTGTTAAATAAGCATTTCTCCATCCCTAAAGAACTTCAGATTTCAACTATCATGAAATCTGTAAAAGTCAAACACACTAGTAAGTACTTCGTAAGGGTAAACATAGTGCTGAAGACTGCTTAGAAATGTTAACGTGTCAAATAACTTCAAATGTTTAAACACTTTGATATTGTCTGGGAATTATACCCACACCTGAGCCTTACAAACCACATTCCTCAGACCTTACTCAGGTCTACAAATAGCAACTCTCATTGCAACTTTTACCTTCCAGAACTTCCCTATAATTGCCTAGATGGAAAACAGAAACATGAAAACCCCTGGATGCAATTGCACATGGAGAATAATTTATATTAAAAATACACAGAAAAGCTTAGAGTGAAAGTCTAACCACTGATATCACAGAAACACAGAATGGCTTGGGTTGAAAGGGACATAAAAGCTCATCCAGTTCCCTCCCTCCTGCCATGGGTAGAGACAGTTCCCACTGGACCAGGTCACTCAAAGCCATACCCAGCCTGGCCTTCAACACTTCCAGGAATGGGCCATTCACAGTTTCTCCGGCAACCTGCTCCAGTACCTCACCAATTTCATGGTGATTAATTTCTTCCTAATATTCAATCTAAATCAAACCTCTTTCAGCTTAAAGCAATTACCCCTTGTCCTATGAGTACATACCCTTGTCAAAAGTTCCCCTCCAGCTTTCTTGTAGCCCCCTTTAGGTAGGTAGAAAGTGCTACAGGATCCCCCCAGAGCCTTCTTTTCTCCAGTCTGAACAACCCCAACCCTCTCAGCCTGTTCTCATATCAGAGGTGATCCAGCCCCCAATCATGTTTGTGGCCTCTTCTGAACTCACTCCAGCTGATCCACATCCTTCCCATGTTGGGGGCCTCAGATCTGGATGCAGCCCTGCAGGTGGGGTCTCACCAGAGCAGAGCAGAGGGGCAGAATCCCCTCCCTGAACCTGCTGCCCATGCTGCTGTTGATGCAGCCCAGGGCTCTTTTGGCTTTGTGGGATGCAAGGGCACACAGCCAGGTCATGTCAGGCTTCTCATCTACCAACACCCCCAAGTTCTTCTCTCTAGGGGCTGTGCTCAATATTATTGAGCCCTTTTACATCAAGGAAGCTGGAAAGCAAAGGAAAGACAGAATGCATGGGGAATGTGCTCTCAGGGAAGATGCAGCTGTACTGATTGTGCACCTAATTGAGGCAATAAGGGTTCATAATGACCACTTATTCTGGCCTTCCCCACATACAACCCATAAAATTTCCCCATATTAAGTCCTGTTGTAAATAAACCTGCCTTTAGAAATAACATCCCTAGTTTAAAGTTTTTTAATGATGAAAAACTCCAAGAACTTACTAGTCTAATAAGTGCTTTTATTTTAAAAAACTGCACCCTCTGCCTGGTCTCAGGATGTCCAACTTCAAATTTGCAACCCTGGCTGTTCTTAAACCCCTTCCTTTCTTGAGTAAAGTGGCCATTCCTCACCTCAACCTTTTAGGCAAGTATCCAACCACTTCTTTTGGATCCACTGAGAACAAGGTATGCTCCAAACGTCTCCACATCAAAGGGCTTTAAAATGCTTAATGGGCTGCACCTTGAACAAATCTCTCAGCTAAAGTGCATAGAGCAAAACAGTAACACTTGTGCACTTCACAGGTAATTGTCCCACCTGTTCCTCTGTCTTACCACATTCACTTAAAGGGCTACTTCTCTAGCAGTTACTTTAAATTTTCTTTCCTGCCAAGGCTTTCCAAGAATCACTAACTCTGGGGTACAGAATCCCTAACTGTTCCCATGCTATGTCTCCACACTTGGAATACTGAAATGAGTGGTGGCTAGCTGCAGCATTCAGTAGCTATCAAGTATCAAAAACTACTATGTAAGTGGTTCTCAGCCTTCATCATTCATTCTTTTCTTTGTATGGCCATAAAATAAAATTGAAGTTATACATTACTGTATTTAAGAATAAGTAAATACAGTTTTCAAGGAAAGACAAATTTAGGCAGCACACGGCAAGAGCCGATCTTCGCCTGAGCTCCACAGAGCCTCTCACCTGCTCAGTGGAGAAGAGGACAACTGAGCACCCGTTCTTTACCATCCCTCCCACGGCACAACAACCCCAGACGGCATCGCTAACGGGCGACATCCACCACCTTGGCTTTTCACAGTAACGCACTATGGAAAGCATTCAAAAATAAACCCCAAACAAATACTCAGGCATCCCCTCTCAGGTTATTAACACCAAAAGCACCCGGTCTCCCCAGGGGGAGCCGGGCCAGCGCAGCCCCCGCTCCGGGCAGAGCGCCGGAGGGAGGGTCCCCACCGGAGCTCCCTCCTCCGGTCCTTCTCCCCGGATAAAGAAAAGGGGGGAAAAAAAGAGAACAAAACCAAAACAACCCCCCAAACCAGTTGCTATTAAGAATGACGGACTCACCAGGAACCTGGGCAGGAGAGGGAAGTCGCGTACAACAAGCAGCAGCATCGCTGCCGCCGCCACCGAGGGTTTGTGCTGCCAACTCCGCAGCCCAAACTGCGGTGGAGCGGCGAGGTGAAGTCCCGGTGCCGCGGGGACGGAGCGCAGAGCCCGCACCGAGCACGGACAGCCCCGCACTCGGACGGGGCACGGGCAGGCTCGCAGCGACTCGGCAGGTGCAGCCCTGCGACAGCCAACCTGTCACCGCTCCGCGACAGCCGACCTGTCACCACTCCCCGCCCGCGCCACCGCGCTCCTCCCGCAGCCCGAGGCTCCCGGGGGCGGCTCCAGCCCAGCCGGGAGCGGAGCCGCCTCCCCCGCGTCCCCCCGCACCTCTCCCGCTGCCGCTCCGGCCCCGCGGCCGCGCTCCCGCAGCGCCTCTCGCCGGCCGGAGCCGGGCCGGGATGCGGGGAGCGAGCCGGGGCCGCCGTCCCGACCTGCCGGGAGCGGGACCGGGCGGGAGCGTCTCCGCAGCGGCACCTCTCCTCCTTTCTCCTCCCTTCTCTTTTTTCTCCCCTCTCCTCCCGCTCCCCGTCTCCTCCTTCTCCCCTCCCTTCCCGCTCCCCCCTCGCTGCCCGCCCCGGGGTGCCGCGGCCGTCCCACGCAGGGGGGACCGGTGGGGACACACTCAGTTCACCCCATCCTTCCGACGGGGCTGGGAAGGGTGCACATCCCGTTGGTATCATCTCCTGGTTTTCAGCGGGGCCTTGGCGGTGTGGGACTGGCAGCTCAGGGGGCAATTCGGTGATTTCTCAGGAAGGATTGGGAAAGGGGAAAAAACTGTGTTTGCTGTACAGTTTTATGGGTTTTCCAGCCTTTAGTAAATAATAGCTGTATCTGTTCTGTGCTGTATCTGTGCAGAAGGTGAGGGAAGTGTCCAAAAGGTAAAACTGCATTTAAGAGTGTAATAAAAGGCACTTGTCATAGCTGTCCTCCTTAGACCTATAGGCAACACTTCTTAAGCTTTATGACCATCACTTCCAATGGTTCAAGTGAGCTGGATTTATCAAACAGCTCCAACTACTACAAAATATTCCAAAATTCAAAAATAACACAGCGAAAAGAGCATCTCGATTCATCCAGATGAATTGGATTATTCATTCACCCTGAGGTACCTGAAGAGCTCACATAGCAGGCACCTAAGAAAGATAAGAAAACTAATTTAGCACTTCCTTACATGTTAAAATATTATTTTGAAAATGGTGCAATAAACAGAGGTAGGCCACATGAAAATACTTGAGCCTTTCTTTTTCACAGCTGTGAAATTGTATCAGTTTCAAAAAATTCTGATGCATACAACCAAAATCTCCTGCTCAGCTTCCACACAAAAAATTTTAGCATAGAATTTGCAGTTTATGCACAATAGCAATGTAACATTACTCATTACCCTCAAATTATTTTTTTTTAAATTGCTGGGTTTGTGTTATTCCAAATAGCGCAAGTGCTGGAAAATATTTATTCCTAGGAGGTACAATATTTACTTGGCTAGTATGTAAATACAACACATTTGGAGGATAATTTGAGTTTGTTACACGTTATGCTCACAACATTGGTTTTTAACTTGTTCAGGCAAAGCTATTGAAGGGATCTGCTCTACATTAAATGCTCAGGTACATCCTCTGCCTGCAATTACCAGAATGACACAGAGCTCTCTCTAACAGTGTGAATCATTATCAAAAGAGCTACATAATATATATATTACAGAATATATTCTGTAATGCATGATTTAATTTAAAGTCTTAAAACAACAGCTCCAGATTTATGTGGGGTTTTCTAGAGTTTCATCTTATAAATGTTGTTAGGGGGGTTGGTGAAAAGAAGGGCTGACAGCTATTTACACATCAAGAGCTGAGGTACAGCATTACCAACCAGATATCCAAGTACAAGGAGAATTTCTGAGGAACATCACAGACCACTTGTGTTTCTCTTGGGACAGAAAACAGCAACTCATAGAGGCCTGGAGGCCCCACATAATTTAGGTAGCCCTGCCCGTATTTATTAATCACCCTTTGTGATCCATAACAGACCACATGAACCAAGGGATTTGTAAATCAGGGTTACAGAAATCTGTGGCCTGTTTAGAGCAAAGGTGAAGTGTTCTTGTTGTTATTTCTTTGGTGACTCCGATCTCCACCAGTAACACTTGCATTGCTGTAAAGAATTAGTCAGCTCTGGTCCCAGGCTGCAGCTTTATTAGGGATGAATTGCAGTGTTCGTGGCCCTCTTCCAGAGTGCTGTGACAACTCTCTTGTCCTCTGGGACAGCAGTTTTGCAGTCAGATTTCTTCTCTGGATAGAGAACTGCTAATTCCATGCACCAGAAATCAAGGAACTTAACCATTTATTGACATCCAGGTTCACACAGCCACAAATTCTTCCAAATGGGAAGAACTTGCAAATTACACAGAGGTCAGTTCAACAACATTAATGAACAAAGCCTAGTTTGCCTCCATTTCAGGTAGCCTTGAGTGCTCTGCAAGCTTTTATTTCTCTTCACTTTAATCTAATCTACCAGCAAATATCAGAAAAATAGGCTATCAATGCAATCTTCTAAACTCTAAAGGTTTTGGTCATGTGCCATGAAATAAAAAAGAGATTTTCAATAAACATCCATAGCTGTTAATAGCAAGAGCTGCTCTGGGATAACTATTTACATTTCTCTGCTGGATAATACATGTGCTAGGAACAGAATTTGAAAACAAAATTTAAAAAAAAAAAAAAAAAAAGCCTTTGTTGAGGGAGCTGAAATATGCAAGTTCTCATTGTCCAGTTGAGCACTCCCTGGGCTATTTTCCAAAAGTGTAATTGCAGTCATCATGGAGAGAGGAGTGTGCCTTTTGCCAACTCTGTGCTCAGGGTGTTGAGCTATCACTTCCTGAGTTATTCATAAAAAATAGAGACCTCAGAAGTACCTTCTAGCAGTCAAAAAGTTAAGGAAGCTATTTCAATGAGTGTGTCCTATTTCGGGGATTTTTTTGTTTGTTTGTTTTTGGTTTTTTTTCCAGTGGTTTGAGCTCTTGTGTGTTCTGCATTTTAAATTAAGGACTTTTTGGCATTTCTGTAAAAAGGCTTTCTGTTAAAATTTTAATGTGGTTTGTGATACTGATGTGCTTCTTTCCACTTCCAGTTAAAAGGGGAAAAAATAAAATTCATGTTTGAAAAAAATGCCTGGTTTGATGCACTAATGAATAAAAAGGCAAGATAACATTTCAAGAAGAAATGCAGTAACTGCTTCAGGAGCAGTAGTGCCATGTTTCTTCAAACCATTCATCAATTCACTCAGAGTTCCTTCTTGAAAAAAAGCCAATTTAATTTGATCAATGTTATTATGCCTGTTGTGTTAATTTTATTTAAAAATACATCTAATTTCATTTGAGACTGTTCCTTCACAATTCCTGCTTGGTGACTGTACGGCAGACATACAGGGTTTGTTGGAATTCGTCATGGCCCCAACAGTCCTTTTATTCATTGTACAGCACTAATCTTCACGAGATCAATGCAACCAAGCAGCCATGGGATCCAGACCCACCTGCTTTTCTGAGGATTTGGATTTTGTCCTTATAACAATGACATTGGGCTGAAAGTCAGAGGTTCTTGTCCCTGAACTTGCTTGACCCACTGTTTTTGCTTATGTGACATGAAGAGGCTTTTCTTATTACAAAGCCAAGCTTCCCTCTGAGAGAAAAGTGGCATTTTCCAAGCTTCATTCCAGTGTCACCTCAGCCTTCTCTTCCTCTCCATACTAAATAAGCATTGTCAAAACCAAGATGCAGGAAATGTTATAAAAGAAGAATGAAGCCTCTTGTACAAGAGGGCAACACATTGGAAAGGTTTTTTTTAATGTTAGTTACCACATCAATATAAAGATTACATGTCACACACTCAGAAATGAAAAAGGGAGACCTGATGACATTAGCTCTTCTGAGACAAGGCCATTTCTGTTTCAGCCACTGAAAAGATTTAGGAGAGCAGGTATTTACAAAAAGCTTTTCAGAGTAATTATGGCATCTCCTGTTCCTTTTAAAGGAGAAGTTAAAAGCAGACTCGGAGAAGTATCAAATGCAGCAACACATTTGTACTTCCCTTTCTCACATCATAAAACGAGGATTTTTTTCTTTACTTTCTCCTGCTTTTCTTTAGTATGTTTAAAAGAAACAGAATAAGAGAAGGCACTAATTGGTGCCTCACTGTGCTGTATTAAGCCAATATTTGAATTACTGCCTAGAATGGGCTCATGCAAGCTAAGGGAATGCTCTTGCAAACCCCATTACTGTGTGTATTATTTATTTAGACAATTATTTTGGTGTCAGCAATGCCATTTTTTGCACAAGAAAGAATTATGTAAAGTGAGTCAGAGCTGTAGAATGAAATGTTGCATAAAGAAGGGTTCAGTTAACAGCCAGGTACCTGGTGTTCCATGTTGAAAAATTTATCTCCAGGCAACACTGAAAAAACCATTGAAAGAACTTGAACATTTGTGATGCCCCTGCAAAGCACAGACTGGGACCCAAACATAAAATTTCACCCTATATGTACCAAAGTATTTTTTTAGAATTACCATTTAACTTCAAAATAGCTAGCTACAATTCCACTAATTAGAAAATTAAGCAGTAAATTAATTGCATTTTTCACAAAGGTTTTATTGCAAATAATTTTAATGGCCTCTACAAACTTCAGAAAAATTTAATGAAACCAGTTGATTTCCTATAAATAAAATTTCTAAGGTTCATCAAGAATATAATTCAAGACACCTAAATGTTAGTTATCTTCTAACTAATTGTCGATTGACAAGAGCTAGGACTTTTAGAAGATGCAGAAGAAAAACTCCAGAACACCCCTAAAATTCCACACAATAGAGAATGAAGAGAAACAACCTTCTCCTAGCCCCTCATTATTTCTTTTACACTTAACATTTTTGCTGGACCTGTGAAGAGTTATGGCATTTCTTAACAAAAGCTCCCTAGAACTCTACAAGATGGCTGCAGTTACTTTGCTGAAAATGCAGACACAGACCCTTAGAGCCTGTCAAGAATATATGGATTGCAAAAATTTCTGGGGTTTCAGGCAAAATTCTTCCTTCTCCTCTATTTGCTGCCACTGAACTGCTCTAAGCTCAAGATATTTCACCAATGTCTTTGCATCATCCTGACTCACTGCAATGCTTTGGTACAGACCAACCAGAAAATGAGTCTACAAAACTGCAGGGTTTTCTTGGATTAAATAGGGTACCAGCTCCTTGATCCTCAAATTTGTCTTTCTGTGGAATTATCCTGCTGCCAGCAAAGGTACTTTTTAACACCAGCAACAAACATTTAAGGCAGGCTTTATTCACCAATGCTTCTCATTCTGGTCAGAAATTGAAAGGACATTTTATCTCAAACAAATAGGTTCAACTTGTCCTTGATAAGAAATGCTGCTTAGGAACTGAGAAGTTGCATTCTGCATTTAAAACAGGGTTTGGAAAAATAACTAGGGTGACAAACTTACATCTGCACAGCAAAAAGTGCTTCCATTTATGTTATAAAATAATTCTTCACCCTTTAGAAAGCTCAATGACAGGGAAAAAGTCTCTAATTTGTTTTTCTTTCATTTGCATAACGTTTTGCTAAATGCACTTGTTCACAGTTGTACTCTTATGAGGTGATTATTGCTAAGAGAAAAGTTCTAAACTTAGAAGGGGTTCTGAGCAACCTGGCCTAGTTGAAGGTGTCTCTATTCCCAGTAGGGAACTGGATGTCTTCAAGGTCCACTTCCAACACAAACCATTCGATAATTCTGTGATTCTATGAATCAAGTGCTTCTTCAACATGGTTTAAGTGACTAATAATAATAAATTAATAAACACAGCCCAAATGTGCTGCCCTGAACACTTGTAGGGCATGCCAGTTACCCATGGAAGTCTCTCTGTTGCTTCCCTTCAAAGCTGGACAGGGAGAGAAAATATAACAAAAGGCTCATGAGTCAAGATGAGGACAGGGAAAGGTCACTCACCAGGTACTGTCACAGTCAAAACAGGCTCTAATTGGGGAAATTAATTTATTTCCAATCAAATCAGAGTAGGGCAATGAGAAATAAAACCAAATCTTAAAAAAATCTTCCTCCCATTGATCCCTCTTAACCGAGCTTAAATTCACCCCTAATTTCTCTACCTCCTCCCCTCCCAAGCAGCACAGGGCAGGTAATGGTGGCTGGACTACTCTGTCTGAGCCTTTACATCAGCTCAGCTGTCTTGTTGTGTTTACTTCACCTTAAAAATAAAATATGTTTGGGGTTTTTCCCAAACCACAAGAAAAAAAAATAATAAAATCACCGAAATTCAAGTGCATCCGTGTAACATTCTCGCCAGTTTTTAATTCAACACCTAATGCTATGGCATTTTGTGTCAGTTATAGGAAGAAAATGTCAGCAGTGCACCCCAGTCCTGTAATGGTTATTTTCACCTCAGTAAAGCAAGTAATAGTGTAAAAGGTAAATGCACTGGCCATGGTAAAGAGCCACATGTTTCATTTAACTTCCATGCACTTAAGGTCTTGCATTCCAGAAAGGGACAGCACTGTGCCTGCTTTGAATGCTGATACTGAAGCACTTTCACATTCTAAAAGACTGAGATTAAGACTGGGATTAAGATGTTTTTATGCACAGCACACTGTAACAAAGTTCACAGGCTGGATGTTTTTAAACAAAACCTTTTTAAAACAGTTCTTATTTTCTCTTAAATGCTTATACGTCATGAAATCTGTCATTTTCAAACACACATGTTGTGGCAGTATTTGAGCACAAGCTCTCAAAATCTACAATTGTACAACAGCATTATGATGACTGCTTGAATAACATTTAAACCAAAACCATGGATTTTAACGTATTATCTAATATTGTTTACCAGAAGCAAATGAAGAGTCATAAACATGTGAGTAGGCAGTCTTGGTACATTCTGACGTTTGTTAGTAAGGTCACAGAAGGTCATTTTCTTTACCACACATGACTATTTGCAGAAATCTTGACAAATGAAACAGTTGTCTCAGAAATCATTCAAATTTCTGAGCCTTCATAGTCATATGAATAGCCTCAATAAGATTTATCTTATTTCTGGTTCTCTGACTTGAGAAATTACCCTTGTATTTAAGTAAATCAAATAAATTGAGATTTCAATATAGAGATCACACATTGTTCCTGAACCATCTGTGGTGAATTTTGTTTTGTAGGACGAAGTAATTCAATATATTTTGAACAAATAGATCTGGAGCCATTCTCAGTTGAAATCAGACAATTTCTTGTTTAAAAGAAAAAAGTGTATAAACTCATTTATTTTTTTTTTCTTCTGCTTTAAGGCATTTGTTTTAAAATTTTGATCACTAGAAATTACCACCAAATTACTTTGCACATTGCTTTTCTAATGGCTTTAGAAAGGTAAAATACATTCTATAGCGCTCATTTGATCTACTTGGGAAATTAAGTCTTTTCCAGTCACACACAAAATTATATATTGAATTTCTGAATCCCAAGTTACAGCTATAATTGGTCCAAAAAATGTTAATACACTAAAATAGTTTATCACAGATGTAAAAAGTTTGTAATATATGCAAAATACAGTGTCCCTTGCCTTTGACTGGTTAGATATATTCTCATTTCTTTATCTTCCTGGAACAAAGATATGACTTTCTGAAACAACCCCAAGCTATAGGATGGAGAATTCCTAGTCCTGTTCTATGTGCTGGGCTTTTCCTCCAGCGTTCTGCTCCTGAGCTGTTCCTGCTGTTCCTGTGCTGTATTTATCACATACTGAGGAAAATGACTGAAGCAGAGCAAATGATAAACAATGCATCTTCTTCTCCTGCTCTAAGAAAGTTGATATTCAAAGGCCTTCGAGTTAACACCTGCCACCCTGCTGCCTTTTTGTGTCTCTAATTGCTGAGTATTACTGAATAAAGTGCTGCTGACAGCCAGCAGCTTGGGAAAAGTGCTGCTTTCAGCTGTGATGGGCAGAGGGAGCTGTGATCTGCTGCTGGGCTGGGCTGAGGCAGCAGTTTGGCTGATGGGTCCAGCCTTGGGCAGCTCTGGATCCGTTTCCAAGGAGGCTGCAACCAGCTGTGTCTGACATGTAGGCAGCTCCTGGTGTCTTCTCACAGAGACCATCCCTCTAGGTCCCCAGCCACTGCCTGCACATTATCAAGTAAACTCAGTACAGAAGGTTTGTGCCATTATTTGGGATCTCGATGCCAGCACAGAAGGGAACAAAGTGGGATATCAGGTCCCTGTGTTAAGCCATACGTGTGTTGTTCTCTCTGTAGGCAGGAGTTTGCCTATTTCCTAAAAGCAACAGAGAGAATTGTTCTCAAGGACCACCACTGGTATTAGCAACAAGCCTAAGACCCTTTATCTCTTTCTTTAAGACTAATATTTATATTTAAAAACTAGAAAGATTTAACTAGATACATCACTAACTTTTCTTCTGTTTGGTGCCAAGGTAAATAATGAAGAGCTGGTTCCCAGGACAGCTCTTCTTCATATCCTTTCCCTTTTTTTTTTTTTCTCCCCAGCTTTAATTTTGGAGATGCTGGAAGCTTATATGAACATGAAAATCCTGAAAACATCCTCAAGGCAAGGAACAGCCTCTCCTGAGGTACTTCATTGCACTGATTAATCAAGGCCAAGCACAGCAGCAATCAGTTCTTTAGACAATTTCTTTCTACATTTGTGTTAGTGTCTTGTCCTGCCTTCATCAAACACTTTTCCTTCTTCATTGACAAATTTGCTTGTTGCTGGCAGGTGGCTCTAGCTCCAATGTGTGCATGCAGCGTGAAAGAGTGCAAGTTGTTTTATCATGATTTGTTTTGTGCTGTCATGGAAGCCACAACATATATATTGCCTTCGGTGATCAAGTGACCAGTTCCTACAAACAGCATTTTGTTCAAATTTCTGCTGAAACTCTCAGATCTGAAATGTCAGCATTTCCCATGAAATTGAAATTTAAAATGTCCATCACTTTTTATCCCAAGATTTTGTACATATTGTACACCCCAGAATGTTTGTAGAGTTTCCTGAACACAAGGACAAGACACTGCCTGGACACAACGACAAGTCCACTTCCTGCTAAAGCAAGTTCCAAAGCTGAAGAAGTGAAGGAGGCAGTGCTCTGCTCCACTTCCAGCTCAGTGGTTTTTGTTTGAGTAGTCATCTTGTGTACCAATAATGCTTCTGACTTGCTGTGTTAGAGCCAAGACTTTTTTATACAACTGTTGAGTGTATTCCCTCTTCTGTTGAGCATTCAGCTCTTCGAAGAACTTCTACCAAGTCACTGCAGTAACATTTAAGCAACTTTCAGAAAAAAAAAAAATCAGAAAAACAAATAATTAAAACTTCTGCTGGGGCCCAGCGTCCCTGACCTGGCCGGCAAAAGAGGTGCCACACTGATTATCCCAAGAGTCCATCTAATCCCCTGTTCCAATCCCTGTGGCACTGAGCAGTGAGTGTGTAGGAAGAGAGCAAGAACAAGAGCAGCACACTGTGATCTTTCCTCCAGAACGAGCCACGTGTAGCTTTGGAACTAAGTCAGAAAAATTAAACAAATTCTACTGATTTTGTATTCCACAGCTTAATGTGGATGTTTAAAATGTTTACACCAATGTACAGGATAAATCGAGACAGGAGGCAGACTATTTTAGCTGCTTTAGTATTCACATTTTTTCCTGGCTGTGCTCAGGCAGTATAGGATCTGCACAGCCCTCACAGACTGTCACCTCTCCAGTGCACAAAATCCTCTTCAAATATTTGCTTTTTAATCAACAAGTAATTTCAACCTCACTGTTTGTTCTCTTTCTTGTTAAAAGCTCCTGTTCTGCATTTGAAAGATGAAAGTCTACAGCTCTTTCACGTTGTAATTCTGAGCACTTTCAGTACTTTTCACGTTTCCTATCAGAGTTCTCAGAACTGATTATGCTGCCAACCCATTTGCATTTTCCAGTCTGCAATTTGCAGTAGTGTAATAAAGAATCAAGCAGTGTTATCAGGTAACTCCTCCTGAAAAGAAGTGTGCTGGCTCCTTGTTACAATTTTGTATTTCTCTTGTGAAATCACTAAGAGCATAGCCATTCTCAGGGGAAAAAAAAAAAAAAAAAAGAGAAAAACAGCGGTGATTTAGGTTATTGAGATTAGATTAAAATAGTGGATTTATTAGGAAAGAAAGGAAAATAACCAGTCAATAGTTGTGAAATTTGAATAAATCTATGTCTAAAATCAGATCAAGCATTATTTAATACTTCCTCCTCTCTAAAGGCTGCCTAGATGCTTGGCAGATGTTAACAATGTGTTATTGATCCAGAGGAGGTGATTTCAAAAGCAGCTTTGCTTCAGTGCTTTATTTTTGTATCCTTGGGGTTTTTTTCCCTTAATATTTAACATAAATCTCCCTGAGTTCTAATTAAAGGCATGATTTCTGGTGCTACCTTTCATCATACATTGGCTCATTAATCACCTTTTCCAGTAAATCACTATGCAGTCAGAGACATCTATAAAGAAGTCTGGACAAGGGTGATAAAATTAATGCAGTTCCTCCACAAATCACATTTTCTAAGCTTCTTTTTGGTGCTGTCTTCAGGAAGAATTACTCGTCTGTCTGTCCCACCGTTACACTGGGCTGAGAGTTACATTCAATACCTGATGAACATCAAGCAGAAAAAAATGACTGCTTTCTGTGCCCTTCATGGTGTCCTTCAATTTATTTAGTTATTTATAACATCATACTTGGGTTCCTATTTATTGTAATTACGTATTTTTCTCTGCAGCTCTGCTGCCTAGACAATTAGGCCCCATTTTGTAGTTGTGCATTTGATGTCCTGGTTTTACAGACAGTACTTTATAATTTTTATGAAATCTCTTGTTGTTTTCTCCAATCTATTCAGCATTTTTAATTTGATCCTGTCATTCAGTGTGCTTGCAACTTCTTTCAACATGCTGTCAATACCAAGCTTTTATAAGCACTCTTTTTATTCCATTATTCAAGTTATTGTGACGAATACTTATTAGCCCTTAGGGCAAAAACCTACCCATCTTTCTGCATTTATTCCTCCTACTTTTATAAACATTTATTAGGAATGACTGGGTAGTTTTTCCCCAGATTACACATTCTTAGGTGGGAGAGCATAAAAAGACAAATTTACTACAAAATAACACATCTACTCTGCATTTCCTCTTCATTCATTAAACCAACTGTCCTACCAAAGAATAAAATCAAATTATTTGACATACACTCGCAACACATCTGTGTTGGATGCTCATGGGTGATGCTGGGTGTTTTTCTGTAAACAGTTCATGGGTTAATATAGTTCTGTCATTTCTTTATTTTTCTAATGATTCTCTGGAGTTTGAGCTGAGCCTGATGGACTCAGAATTTCCTCAGATTTCCTGCTATCCTCCTATCTACAAAGGGTAGATGAAGAGGAAGGATAAGTAATTTTTTTTTTTTACATTAGAACCTATACCCACTCACACACACAAAGTCATCAGTCATTCAGGAACCGTCTTTATTTTCCGTGTACTTCAGTGACATAATTATTGTTAATATTTTAAAAAAATATTTATTTCAATATTTCTAAATAGAACATTTCTAAACAGCCTAGGAACTATTTTCATTTGATACTATACTGCATATAAAGGCACAGATGTAAAGATGTGAGAGCTCTGAAAGATGCAAAGGATAAAAAAATCCACAGGATGCAAGGAGAAGCTATTTAAGCACTGTTAGCTTTGTCTACAGGATGCCAACACATATACAAGAAATGTTTCCACCAGCTTTTATTTCTTTAAAAACCAGCATGCAATTTCATCCCTAGCTTAGCTCATGAGAATACTGCAGAGGTCACAGGAAAAAAAACCCTTTATACTGCAGGAGATTTTCTTTCATGTGTTTTCCTATGACCGCATCCATCTGCACTTGCTCATAAAAACCTGCTTTTAGAGAGGTTTAGTCTTCATCTTCAGTTTTCTCCTTCCATGACCATTAGCAAATACCAAACATGAAAGATATGTTGAGAGCAGGGCAATATAAAAATGTTTAGTTTTACTTCCCCCTGTCCTTCAATGTTTTTCAAACACAGTCTTTCCAATGAAAAGTACAATTAAGACTGAGCAAGAGACCCTTTTGTAGGGTAGGTGTCTGTATGTCCAAACATATTCCACTAACACTGAAACTAGAAGCCTTGGTCTTCTCTGTTATGTTTAATCTGGTTGGGAAGTACAGGAGAAATCAGGAGAAAATGCAGGAGAAATCACAGGAGAGACACCTACATAAGATTCAAGGATTCCTTACCCCCCCCCCCATAAAAATAATAGTAAAAATTTTTAAAACCCACACAAAAACAACAAAAACCCCACCTCTTAAAAATTCTGCAGTTTTGTATGAGGTGCCTTTCCTGTTTCCCAGGCAACTTCAGAGAGAAAGCAAAGATCTGATATATTTTTTTAGATGAGATATATATATGTGTGTGTGTGTGTGTGTATTGAGTGAAATAAAAGTCAGGATCAATCCTTCACAATGAAGTAGAATTTAAAGAACCTGAAATAGAACTTAGCAATTTTTGTAACTTCGGTGGCAACATTATTGGTAACTAATGGTAACTTTGTGTCGGATAATTGACACAAATTCATTCCAAGCAGAGGGCAAAGAAGGGGAACACAGGAACGCAGAGGGGTGTGACGGCTCCTGTGGAGAAGCCGCTCCTGGGCGAGATCTGTAGGTTCGGGAGAGAGCTTCCCCACAGCAATAACATAACAGGAAAATTCTCCGTTCTTTCGGGACAGTGCTCACACTCGGGGCCGGTGCCAGGCTGTCCGGCAGTGCCGAGAGCCGCAGGAGCGGCTGCCCCGCTGTCCCTTGTGCCCAAGAGGGGCCCGGGGACGGGCACTGACTGAGAGTCACAGAATCATGAAATGGTTTGGGTTGGAAGGGACATTAAACACCACCTCGTTCCAACCACCCTGTCATGGCAGGGACACCTTTCACTCGACCAGGCTGTTTGGAGCCCCGTCCGACCTGGCCTTGGACACTTCCAGGGATGGGGCAGCCTCAGCTTCTCTGGGCAACCTGTGCCAGTGCCTCCCCACCCTCACAGTGCAGAATTTCTTCCTAAGATCTAATCCAAACCTACTCTCTTTCCGTTTGAGCCCATTCCCCCTTGTCCTGTCACTACATGCTCTTGTAAATAGTGTTGTCCCATCTCTCCTGTGGGCTCCCTTCAGGTCCTGAAGGCCGCAATGAGGTCACCCCAAAGGCTGAACAAGCACTCCAGGCTGAACAACCCCAATTCTCCCAGCCTTTCCTCCTCCCTCTGATCCACTTGGTGGCCGCCTCTGGGCTCTCTCCAGCGCGTCCCTGCCCTTCCTGTGCTGGAGACCTTTCCACTCCTTCCCTTCCCGGCTGGGCAGGGCGGGTCCAGCCCCAGCAGGAGCCCCGCCCGGCCCGGCCCTGCCCGCCCGGCCCTGCCCGCCCGGCGGAGGCGGAGCCGCGCAGGACTCGC
>VZTJ01005050.1:392054-457329 GCA_013397795.1 Orthonyx spaldingii
GCCCTCCGCTCCCCCGCCCCGCCGCGCAGGAGGGGCCGGGGCCGGGGCCGGGGCCGCCGCCGGCCTGCCCGGGGCCGCGGGAGGGATGTTCCCTCCAGGAACGAGCCGCGGTGCGGGCGCTGCCGCCGGGGCTGTCTGGCCGCGGCCATTTTTCCTGGGAAAATACTCTATTTCCATGGGAAATCCCCACAAGTGCCGGGCCCGGTCAGCGCCGCGGGCGGGTGGGTCCTGCCAGTTCCAGCGGAGGAGCCGATCCTTCCCCGGGCGCCGTTTCAGGGCTCTCCCACCAGTTTTCATTTAAAAATAAACCAAAGCCCCAAACAACTTCAACATTAATGCACTTGAGGTTTCTGCCCCTGCCCGACTGTTTGAAATTCATGGCTGTGAAGAGGCGGGTGGCACAAGGGAACGTTCCGTGATTCCTTTGGGAGCCAAGCCAAGTGCCCATGAGCAGGAAGGAGGAGAGAATAGGAGGAATTAAAACCTACAAGCTTTTTTTGCGCTTGAGAAAGATGTTTGGGTGAGGTAATGACTGTCCAAACCAGTCTTTTTGATATTAGGTTTGCAAAACCGTGTGTTACGCTCGGGAAGCAAGATGTAACCTGTGGGTTAGAAAGTTTGTGACCCCAGTAAAAACACAGATTAAGACCCAGAGGAAAACATTTGTCGTTTAATTTTTCCTTGAGAGTATTCCCATGGCAAGTATAGATGTGGTGGAATTTAATCTTTACAGAGAATGTAAAGTGAACCTGCTTCAAAGTTCACTGAGGTCTGAGCTTTTTGGCCCCACTCAAGCATCACTAGAAAAGCAATGCTAAATAACATGTATGGAGCTGGGGGGAAAAATAATATTTTAAAATTATACTAACAGACTACAATGCAAATAACCAGACACAAGGCCTAATCATTACGTGTTCCTTAGAGTAAAACTATAATTTGTTTACTTTTCTGACAGAAATAATAACAATAATTCACTTCCATTGCAGATGATCTTCAATGCTGATGAGGCCCACAACATAGTTAAGGAGGTATGTTTTAACTAACAGCTGTATTTCAAAGAAATTCTTTACCATACCTTGCACTGTAGTGAAAGCAGTTATTTTCCTTGACCATCCCAGATAAATATAAAATTGTATAGAATTAGTATTTATATAAAGACAGAGTTTAACTTGGAGCTGCTTTAAGCTTCACCTAATTGCTGTCTTCAACTACCTAAAGAGGAGAAGGTAGATGAGAGGAGAGCCAGATTTGCATTACAGTGGAATGAGTCAGGGTGACAGTCACAACCTGCAAGGGAAATTCACTCCGGTTTATTTTTTCCCCTTTATCCAGTGAGAGAGAAGCTAATCACTGGAGAGGGTACAGGGAGAGCTTGTGGAGTCTCCATCCTTAGAGTTTTTAAAACTTAACTGGACAAGGCCTTGAACAATGTTATCAGACTGGGAAGCTAGCCTTGGCATGTGTGGGAGGTGGCACTACATGAGCTCCTTGTTCTAGCTTTTAATAAACATTTTTTACAAAGAACAGGCTGAAAGCCTGATAGTCTAAATTAAATACCTAGTAACTAGAAAATGATTAATGAGGAGCCTGTGGCTTACGGATGCTCTCAGGTTTTGCATGGAAGTGGCATTTTGAGACAGGAGTTTCCAAAGGGGCTCTGCAGGTGCTTTCCCACCTGCACTTTTGAAGCTGCTCCAGTACACAACAGCAAGCTCTTGGATGTCAGATAAACAACAGTTCAGCCCTTTATGTAACTGTCCCTGCCTTGTAAAGCCAAACACGGTGTGACACAGTCTCCAGACACTGGGAGTAAAGCCAAGTGTTTGTGCCTCTGATTGGAAGCTTAACCAAGGAGCCAAGGAGCTCTAGCACTGGGTACATTTCTGGAGAACCAAAATCCCTGAGGGGTCTTGTCACTGCTTGGTCTTCTGTTGTGTTTTGTGAATGTTTCTATTGACTCCTTTGGCCATCTCTGTACAGTGTGGTCAGAATTAACTGGGCTTTTCAAAATCTGGGACACAGGTCTCTTACACAGCCTGTTAGTGGGGGATTAGTGCATGGGATACATCTTACTGAATCAGAGGAGAACTCTGTTTCATTTTCCTTACCTTTCCCAGGTGTGTATTCCTTAAGCAAATTCCTCAACTTTAAGAAGTATCCATCAGCACATAATTCTGAATTTCTTAGGAGCAGAGAATGCAATTTAAGGGTTACAGTTTGAGAGAAGGATTTTTTTCAATAATTTTAAACTTAAGCAAGGGTTGACCAATCTGTAGCTGTGGGAGAGCATCCAATTTTCAAGCAGTTCAGATGCTTCTTGTGCTGCAAGATACAACCCTTGAGTCTCTCTCATATCTTCCCCATCTTTTAAGCAGGGATGTGGATTTCACTGTTGTCACTGTTGCTCTGAAGGTTTTGGAATCTTGCTGAAAGGTTGGCCAGCCCAAGGTGATATTATTGATTTGAGTAGTGCCATCTCCATTACAGCAGCTCCTGAAAGCAAGGCTGGAGCAGCCAGTCGTTAGGAACAGTGGGATGTGCTAGGATCTTCACTGGCAAATAGATCCATTCACTTGGTACCCAGAGCATATGGCTGAGGCCTTTCCTGCAAGAAACGTTTAGTCAGAGCCTCATTTTTATTCCTGTAATATTGTGGTAAATATGTACTAAAAATAAATTTCCAAGAAGGGTCATTTTGCTTCCCATTCAGCAGCTGATACCCGATGAGCTCAAGTGATTTAAAGCAATCTAATTGCCAGAAAAAAATTCCTCAGATTATGCAAAACATTTTAAAATCCTACATTTTGAAATATGTTTACTGTAACTATTTTTTCCATCTATTTTAGTGCATAGAAAGTGTTCTAGGCAAGGCAGATTATAATCACAACAAAGTCAACCAATGGACTGCTGCTATAGTAGAACAGTCACTGACACATCTGGTGAAACTTGGGAAAACCTATAAGTACATTGGTAAGTACAAGCAGCTGTACTTGTAGGACAGACACTCACAATAAATTGCTGAAAGGTTCAGGGAAATACCATAAACAAAGCAGAGCAGGTACCTGAACTCTTCTGTTACACAGATATTTAGTAATACCTGTGATAAAACTGTGGCGGTTTTACCTGGGCTGAGCCTGCTGGCAACACTTAACACAGATGACGTTACATGGACTTTCCTGATTGTTAAGCAACCCTGAGACAATTATATCAACCTTTTAGTATCAGTTCAGGAAAAAATTGCTATCTTAAATAAAAATTTCAGTTGGCTTAAGCCTCCTATAAATAGAAACATCTGGAAGACTTTAGTCCTGTATGCAAAGTCGTGTCCCATTATATTTATGTGTGTACCTGTGGAAGGAGAAAGGTCAATCAAAAAGTTTAACCCACTTTGGTCCTTTTGTGGAGTGCTGATGTAGTGTTTGATCTCTGTTCTGTTTTGAAAGTCCTGGACTCAGGTTGTCAGTGGTTTTATGACCATTGCAGGTCAGTCTAGAAAATGTGCACATTACTGGAGTGTGGTTTCAGAGAGGGGTCAACAAGTATTTTTGGAAAACAGTTCTCATCAAGTGTGACTTCTGCTGGACCTGTGAGAACAGCACCTGCAATCCCATTCTGAGGGGCACAAGCCTTACCTAAGTAGTTTAAAAGATAAAAACCATAATCCTATTAGCAAGTGTTTTATTGAAGCTGTTGTCTTCATGTGAGTAAAAATAATCACAAAATGGACAACAAGTTCTTGAGGAGAATACTGGGGGCAAGGGGGTTTTCAGAAAAGGTTTTGTCTTAGCTGAATGCCATGCGCCAGCCCTTTGAAAATGTAATACAGGCTTGAGTGTGTAAATGCTCAATGATTCACCTCTTCTGCTTTAATAATTATTTCCTTGGTTTTCACTGTATCTTGCAGTTACCTGTGCAGTGATGCAGAGGAGTGGAGCTGGTCTCCACACAGCAAGTTCGTGCTTCTGGGATACCACAACTGATGGTGAGTTTCCCCATCCAAACAGAAAATTTGTAGTAAGAGAAACATTACTTCTTGCTCAGTTATAGTAGTTGGGTTGAACATTTTGAGGAATGGCATCCATTAAGGATGAAGTGTTTGTTTACAATCCCAGGAGAAATGTTATCAGTCAGTGCCTGTATTAAAAGCAGTTGCTTTGTAAATTAGGAGAAGCAGGAATAGAAAAGCCTTCCATTCTGAAACAAAAGTCAAAACATTTAATGCTTGCAGCTGAAGAGGCAGAAAATGTTGCTCACAGTAAATACACGTGGGTAGCCCTAAAGATATCTGTCTGCTGTGAGGGGACAGCTACTTTGCAGGAGAAAAGAACTTAGTGAAAAATAAAAATAGTTTGATTTACAGTATGTGTTTCAGCTGCTTAACTGTCAGCCAGGCTTTGGATGTATTGTATTGCTTCAAAATTTGTTCTAAATAGATTTTTTCACAGGTTGAGAATATCACAGGGAAACAATATTAAAATAATTTGTTGTCTGTTACAGATTCAAAAAGATCTTTTTAGAAGAGGGTGCCAAGGTAAAAGTTTAAAAGAGGGCCTCAAAAAGTCAACCAATCTTAAAAAGAAATCATAATATGAAATTACGTAAACAAATACAGTTTAATTTTCACGTTTCCTTTACTTGTAAGGCATTTATACAACAGAAGAGGAAGAATAACAAAGTAAATACACTGGAATATACTTGATCCAGTCCCTTTTCTGATATCTTGTCTGATTGTCATGCCAGTTTCAGTGTGGGAATTTCATTGATTTTGGCAAGTCCAGATTTTAAAGAAAGCTGCTGGAATGGTGTTTTCCTGTTAACTGTCTTAAGCATGCAAGGCTCATGTTAGGTAGCAAACAATGTATAAGTTAATGAAAATGTTTTGAGGACTGCAGTCTTGTTATAGCCAACATGCCAATACTATTTCCCTTAAATTACAGCTGAAATGTGCATACTAATCTGGCATAATTTACACTGCAATAAAGTGAATGCAGTAAAGACAATGGAACTCAATTTTAATTTTGTAATAATCTCTTCCAGGAACCTGCACAGTGAGATGGGAAAACCGAACCATGAACTGCATTGTCAATGTGTTTGCTGTTGCTATTATCCTGTAGCTGACTGGAAGAGAAATAGAAGCAACACCAAAGCCTTTAAAAAAAAAATCATCCTAATATATGGCTAAATATTTCAAATTATTATTTGTTTCTGTATGAGAAGCATACAAAAGTTCTCTACAGAGAGCATACAGTCTAAGCCAGTTCTCATAGATTAGTTATCTGAAAGCTAGCAAAAGAAATTTAATATATATATATGTATCTATCTAAAGAGAAAGTTTTAGTAATTTAAATATTTAGGAGTATGTTAATGAGAAGGTGCCACAAAGATCAGTAGAATTTATGTCAAAGCTAATATCAAAGATATTTTATTCCAGAGGAACAAAACACATCAAATCAAAGGAAATGTCAAAGGGCAAGCAAGACCTCTCAGGATTCTGGTGCCTTTGGGAACAAATTATGAACACAATTCAGAGTGGATATACTGTAAACAAAACAATCCATTCTTGATTAATCAAAGCAAACTCTCCTTTTGAATGCTGATGCTTGTGAAATTGCATGAGCATCACTTTTTGGTCAAGCATGAATGTTTACATGGACACCAAATCCAGGTAAGCTTTTCCCCTGGAGGCAGAGGAGAACTTTGCTGGGACAGAGGTGAAATATACCCAGTCCTAGCAGAATTCTAATTTGCCTTCAAATGAAGGGCATAATATTTGTTAGCAATTCAGGGAAACATGCAGGGGATCTGACACCAGCCCTTAATTCATCATTTATTAATCTGAAAACATTCTGAAGGTACTTAAATTTGATTTTATTCCATGATTATGGAATTTGTGACAAGCACTTTATTGATTCCTCATGCAGTAGCCAGGAGCTAGGGCAATATGACTGCACCCATACCCCAAGCAGGATTGAAGTGATCAGTAAGAAGGCACACACATTTCTAGAGGCTCTTGTTAGCTTTGAAAGGATTTATCAGAGTAACATATCTGTTCTTTATAAGAGTTTTTCCTACATTCTCTGAGTTTAGAATTGGAGCTTAGTCCTATGAAGTAAAACAGTCAAGTTTTGAGCACTAAGAATTCCCCTCCTTTAAAGGTTTATGCAAGTTATTAACTTTACTCATCTGATGAGTCTTGACTTGAAGTATTCCATGTGGAAGAAAAGCATTTGCACACCTGCAAGTATTTGCTGGATTGGGGCCTACATTTTTGTTGAGAAATGCACAAATTATATGATAAAGAGATGTATCAATACCAAAAATGCCTAAATGATTGCTGCCACTAAGTGGCAGCTGCATTAAGTTGTTTTCTCAGATGCTGCTTAAGGATAGAATTTTTTGTTTATACTGTATGTCTTTGAAAGAGACTGGTAACTACCTAACAGCTACTGTAGGGCTGTTTTGAATTTTAAGAAATGCATATTAAAGCACTATTATGCAGTTTTGTTTGGTTTGGGTTGTTTTTCAGGTAACTGACTATTAGGGTACGAAACAAGTGTCCTGTGCAAAGAGCAAGCTAAAGAATATTTTACTGCTTAAATTGTGTATATGTATAGCCAGTGTGACACTACAGAAGGAGCCCTGTGTATGTGTAGTTTACAATACTGTTCAAAATATCTTGCTTTGCAGACAAATAAAATTCTGCTTTTACCGAAGTGCAAGTAAAATTAATACTGTAATACTGCATTTGCCAAAGGCAAGTGTTGTGTGAAGATGTATGTGTATGTTGTACTGATCTTCAAATGTAGAATAATTAAGCATTATTTGGGTTAGGACAGAAATTTATGCATTAGGTTCCAGCATCCAAGAGCCAGATTGTGGAACTGACATGAATACATTAATGTCACTGATATTTGGGATTGTGCAGTGTGAAAAAATACGTGGAGTAGCAACTGGAAAAAGGTTTGGTATGATGAATATTGTTAAAGAAGTGGGTGAGTAAAAGCAGTGGTGGCTGTTGTGCCCCTTTCATAGGTATTGAGATGCAGTAATCAGAAGAAATTTTCCACATAGCCACTTGTAATCTCATTTGGTATTTTTGCTTTACTTGAAAATAAGATGCACTGAGTAAGACTATCAGTTTAATGAGGCTTGGTGAAGGCCCTGCTGCAGAAGAACCCTAGAAAATACTGCTTAATTATATGACTGTTCCCATTTTTCTTTCTACCAAAAAAATAAAGTTTTGCCTTAGTTGTATTTTTGCTTTGTGTTCTTGATCAATATAAAAAGTAAGAAAAATATTCCTCTTACTTCCCTTCACTTGTATACCACAGTGAGAACTTGAGAAGTACATTGAAGCTGCATTTTAGAGACAAGATATTGTCAAAGCTTTGTTCCCAGTCTTGGCCTAATTTCTCACAGCTCTGGTCTACTCTGACATCTTTCCCCTACTTGATGCAAATTAAAGCTTTTTTACTACAGAAAGATGATTATGAATCTCTGGGAAAAGTATTTTCGTTCTGAGTCGTATCCTAGTAAACTTAACTTGTTTTCCATCTTTCTTTTCCCTGTCCTCTGTGGGTCCAAAAAGCTACTTTTAATTCTCGTAATAAATGCACTGAACATTATTATCTGCTTTTCCAAGTAGTTCATTTCAAGGACAAATCTATGAATTGCAGATTATGAAAGCCCACAACATTTCACTGGTATTTTCTATCAATACATATTTTCTTTGTTGTGGCAGTCAGGGGTAGGAGTTACGGTTAACAATGGGGTTTTTTTTAGCAGGACAGAAGAGTTTGTATTAAGGTACAGTCCATGCATCTGGAGCTGTGTGTTCCCATGTGTGACTTCACGATGACAGACACCTGCTGCTCTTCCCACACAGGTTTTGCTAATGTAAACAGAGAAGTGTGAAAGTGAAAGTAAGGGAGCAGAAGTATTACTTTCCTTCTCATTGCCTGCTGGGTGTCTGCCAGTGGCTCGTTACCTTTCTGATGGCTGCGATCCCATTACGCTCGATCTGTGCCACAAGTACAAAGTCTGGTGTGTTCAACTCAGATTCATGCAATCTAAAGCACTTCACAGAAGCCACTGAAATGCCAGCTTGCAGCTAGGCTGTGTGGAGTTGGGCATGAATGTCAGCACACTGATACTTTAAATACCCCATAAAAGAGGATATTAGCTCCTGGCAACCTGTGTGCATCAGTACAGTCGCTGCTGTATAGAGACAGGGTTTGTTTTAATACAGGGAGCAGTTTCTGTAATGAGCAATTCTCACCTGATCATTGGGATGTGCCTTGCTGCCTCCTGTGCAGTCTGACCAGGTAATTTTGTCCTCATTTAATTTGGAGAGGGGTTTTTAGCACAGCCACAGTGTGATATAAATACAGAGCCAGTCTGCACCCCTATCAGAACACCCTGAGTCAGGAAGTCCTGCCTGTGTGCTGCAGGATATTCCCAGCTCAAAGCCAGCACCAGTTTGTCTCTCAGGGATTATCAGCTCAGAGGTGATATCCTGTAAATGCAGCTATAAACCCAGTTTTACAGTGGCTCCAAAGCTGTGCAGTCACATTTATATTGTGCTCTGCCTGCTGGGTCTATGCCAGGTGAGTGCCTGTGCACACTGGTTGTGTATGGAATGGTTTTCCTCTCCCCCTCCTCAAAGAAGGCTGCAGCCAAACACCACATGCCCACCGAGGGAGATTTTTCTACTTCGATGGATTCAAATCACCATTGAGTAACTGGAGGTTTTAGCTCACATGTTCCACCAAGCATCTGTTTTCAGACACAGGAAACATGTGGCAGCAGCTTTACTTGTTACATAAAAGTTTTTCAAAAAGAAACAGGTTGTGCTACAGTGACAGCTGCAAACAACGCTGAAACTCCCATCCCACATCTGACCTAAAATGACTTGAAAAGGGGAATCAGAGTCACAGAAACACCTCACAGGTCATTATGGTTTGTGTCAGGCACTTACAGTTACCCTCATGCAAAGGAGCTACTGGGGTCACAGAGCACAAGTACTTGAAGCAAAAGAGAGGGAAAGGGAAGATTTGTAGTGACACTACCATTAAAAAATTCTACAGTTTTACCATATTTGTAACTTAATGACGGAGTTTGGAATCTATGCTTATGAGGCTTCACAGCATAGAGACCACAGAATTCAGAATCAAAGTCATTAAAATCCCCCATCCAGAGGGGAAGGTGGTCAGAGGGACTTAACTGGCTCATCTGCAACATGTTCAGACTTCTTTCTAGTCAGCAGGTTCTCCCCCTCATAGGCCTATATTGGGTGTAATTAATTTATGAACAGCACCTCCTAGAGTATGAAGCATTACCATGCTAACTGCAAAACATCCACATATGTGCAATCACCTAGGAACAAATTAAACATTCCCTGCTCTATGATTTTGTAGAGTTTACTGCAATTTTTGAGGCATCTCTTATTCAGTGTTTATTCATGACCATCTGGGTAACATTAGAAGTTGGGAGAAGAGGGATGAATGAAATTAAGTTCTTACTTGACAAAAAATAGTATGATCTTCCTATAGAACTTTCATACACACACATATATATATTTCTAAATATATTCATCCCTTTTTGTTTATCCATATCCCTAAAAATTGTGAGTCATACAGAGACATTTTTTTTCATTTAGAATTTCATCTCTTGTTGCTTATTTTCACTTCACCAATGTCTACGTACCAAGACAAGGACTCCAACAGTGTTCATACAAACAAATATCTTGACAAGAGGTAATACAAATCAGCATTTAGATATTAGCCAGCAGAAGTGAGAGGGTGAGGTAACAGCAAGGCTGTGGCTGCCTTTACTGGTGCTCAAAACAACTGCTTGAAGCAGTGATGACTTATCCAACCTCAGCCAAAAACTCTGGGGGGCTTTATTTTTTGCTGTGGGGGCTTCTGCAGCAGCTGTTGAAAGTGGTCTGGCCAAATCTCACAAGAATCTTATGCAGGGTTTCAAACGAGGTCATTTGTTAGTCTGAAATGTCTTCAAGACTATGTAAGAACCTCACAGATCACTGCTGTAATAGCTGTATAGTGTTCATGGCTGAGTTAAATATTTTACGAAATTAAACAGAAGGCACATTTGTAGCTAGGTGGTCTGGTGATGTAGTGAGCAAATTACTGTTGCCTATTTCATGCTACTCATTACAGGTCCTCTGAATGATAGTTGAAATGATTTTTTGTAGGGAAAAACTTTGCAAAAGCTGGCTTTGGAAAGCAAGGAACTGAGTAGCTTTAATTTAAGGTTTATATCTGGATCAGCTGAGGCTTAGGGATCAGAGCTGAGATCTTCCAAGCTCATCTCTTCTTAGTATTGCTTTGACATCATAAGCAACTTACGCAGTTGCCTTAGGGGCCTGTGTGTCTGTGCAAAGTTTAGGCTTCATTTGAGTAACAACTGGAAAATTTGTGCTTTCCAGCTTGGTCTCCAGGGGTTGCTCCACATGAAGCAAACCCAGATCTCTCTGAGCAGGCAGTTCTGCTGCTGCTGGTTCCAGGGACAGCTACACAGGAGAACAGTGGGCCAGGGTGGCTGGTGTGGGGCCTGCCAAGGAGGAAATGCCCCGGCTGCAGGTTTAGAAGTTGTAGTTATAGCACGTAGCAGAAATTTGCTACACCACAGCCAGGGGCAGTTATGGTTGTGCCATTCCTCTTGAAATCCATACTTTCTGTGATTTTGTCACAGCCTCCATGAAGCACAAGGCTGCCAACTGCCTGTCTTTACTGACAGATGCTCTTCTTCCTTCCCCACTGGGAATTCCGGGGTCAGGGCCACAGCTGCAGCTGTGAGCTGGGTGTGAGTGTCCCCCATCCATCTTCTGGCTTGGGCTGTTCTGGGATTACCTGTTGGGCCCAGTAAAAGGAAGTTTTTGTAGACATGCTTAACTACGGAAATGACAAACTTTGAATATCAGCATTGCTGTTATTAAAAATGCCTTCCCTTGAGAAGAGACACACGACTGACATTCATGTATTAGACCACAACAGTAATGATATCTATTGATATTGAAGACATGTTGGTGAATTAAATATAAAGTTGGTGTTACATATCGCCAACCTCCTTCATTCACACACTGCAGATGGTTAAGGGGCTGTGCAATCTCCTAAATACTTTCTCTTTTATAAGCCAAACTTGAAACTGAGAAAAACAAAGCAGAGAGGTAGTGTGAAGGGGCGTGGAAAACACTAACAGCTGAAACAGACACTGAAGAAAGAATAGAGCTTCCAATCTACTTTTTATTTTCTATACTCCAGCTCATAGAGCCAATCCTGAAATACATCTGAATTTATAAAATCTGGTCTCCATCTCTCCCTTTTTCATTAAACTGTTCGTTCCTTCAGCTCCTGTCTCATTTCTTTAAGAAAACAGTTTAAACAAATAAACCTAGCTTGGAAACCGATCTTAAGAATTGCTCAAACTGTAGCCACTGGAATGTGTGTTTCTGGTTGTCCACAACAGTAGCAGCAGTAGCAGTAGGAGCAGTATTGTTATTCTCGTAGTGTTATTACTGTATCATCCAGAAGCACTAAGTTTGGAACAATGCCCATCTATGCTGGATGTTATTCAAACATAAAAGGTAATCTCAGCTACAATCTCTAAACAGTTCAGTTTGACTGTGGAGAGAAAACTGAAATGGATGGACACAGGAAGATCTAGGAACACAAAGAAGTAATATCAGGCACTCCAAACTCAGTGGTCCTAGAAAGGAATTTGAGCCCAGCAGTTGTCCCAAGGCGAGGACAGAGATGCAGTCTCTGAGGAAGGGCATTGCTGAGCATGTTGGTGCTGACTGCTGGGAGCAACAACTGAGGGGTAGGGACTTTCCTACTTAGAAACTTTACTCACAGCATCAAGAGTCACAGCAAGTTAGAAGTCAGGCAGAAGAAAGCTTAAGATGAAAATGGGAGAATCAACAATAGTATAAAATAATTTTTCAGGAATAGATGGAAGAGAAGAAAGATTGGTAGTTGTATAAGCAAGAAATTATTTCTATTAGTTTTTTAAAAAATAAGAGCATTCTTAAGTTGGGTGGAGAACAAGGCAACGAGGTTAGAGTTTGTAGCTTGTGTCACATTTGCAAGATATGCAAAGTCCCGGACAACCTTTCCCATCGACGCTTTCCTCAGCAGGAGTAAACACCTACTTGGTGTATAAGGCAGCTCTTTGCCAGTTTGCCCTGCCAGTATTTCCTCTGCCGATTCCTTATGCAGTTACAAAATGCAAACCTGTCCCCATTAGCTGTCCCCCAAGGAACAGTGTTTTCATCTTTTGGTCCAGGAAGACACAGCAGCTTGAAAGAAATTAAAGGGCTGTGGACATTACCTAAATAAGGAGGGAACATCTGTTACTTCTAAAAGGGAAGTGGCTTCTTAATGAGTTACAGTTTAGTCTTTGCAAATTACTTGAAAGTAACATGAGGACTTTCATAATTTTCTTGGGTTTGGGTTTGGTTTCTGTTGCTTATATAAATGCAAGTGTGTCTGGTAAATTTTCCTAGCAGTCATTGCCTGTATCTATCACGCTCTGACTAAGTTTGAGAAATGCAGATTGTTTTATGCAATGTGAACAGTTGGGGAATGCCGTTTTTTTCTACCCAGTCTCACAAGCTAAGACTCACATAGTGTTTGCCATCATGTCAGATGATGACAAATATCCTGGGCTGCATCAACAGCAGCATGGGCAGCATGAGGGAGGGGATTCAGCCCCTCTGCTCTACTTTGCTGAGACCCCACCTGCAGTGCTGCATCCAGATCTGGGGCCCCAAACACGGGAAGTACATCAACCGGCTGGAGCAAATCCAGAGAAGGCCACCAAGATGATTAGAGGAATGGAGTACCTTTCCTGTGAGGAAAAGCTGACAGAATTAGAATTGCTCAGCCTGGAGAAGAGAAGGTGGGAGGTGACCTAATTGTAGCCTTCCAGTATCTGAAGGGAGACAAGCAAGAAGGAGCAAGACTATTTACAAGAGCATGTAGTAACGGGACAAGAGGGAATGGGCTCAAACTGAAAAACAGTATGTTTAGATTGGATATTAGGGAGAAACTCTTAACCCTGAGGGTGGGGAGGCACTGGCACAGGTTGCCCAGAGAAGCTGTGGCTGCCCCATCCCTGGCAGTGTTCAATGCCAGGTTAGATGGGGCTCTGAGCAAACTGGCCGAGGGCAGAGTGTCCCTATCCATAGCAGGGCTGTTGGAACTGGATGATCTTCATGGTCCCCTTCCAAACCAAACCATTCTTTGGTCCTCTCGCTTCAACATCTCTCCCCAAATGCTGCTACAAAGATCTCCTCTCTAATCTGTCACTGCTACCTGTACCCTGCTCACTCACAGTTAACCACCCCACCACCCCAGAAAGATTTAGAGTGTACAAATACAGAGAGCAGCATTGCATGAAGGGCTTTAAGTGGATATTGTCTTTTTGCAGGCTATAAACACAAAACAATGTTTATAGCCTGCAAATATACTGATTACAGAAGACTAACTGATGCTCAGTTTCCCAGTATTAGTTTCCTTTATAGAAAACCTCAGAGGATTATAGTCTCTGCTGCAGTCTGCTGTAAACATACTGATATATTGGCGCTGTACTCCAATGCTCAGGCCAACACTCACATCACTATGGTTAACCCGGAGGACAACTTGGGGGGTTCAGAATGTTTGCTTGGGGAAAATCTGCTGGAATGTCCCAGGCAGTGATGTGAGGCCACACAACACACAGACCTGCAGTCCCCAGATAGTTCATTCACTATGACAGCTTTTGCCATGGTGCTAGCTGACAATCTGACAGATTAATACAAATACAGGCATTGGGACATTCATTAAATTACCAACAACAATGACTAACTTGAGACAGGATTCCCTGGCTATGTTTGCAATGCAGACTTAGCTGCCTGCCTCAGAGGACATGAAATGGCAGAGAAAAGGCTCATTTCCAGATGCAGCAACGACTGCGGCACAGACTATAATCCTCAGAGGTTTTCTAGAAAGGAAACTAATATTGGGAAAGCTGATACTGGGAAACTGAGCATCAGTTAGTCCTCTGAAAGCAGAGTTTCACTGCAACTTGTGTTGCTGTCCTTTACACACAGTTTTTATCATTATTTCCTTTGGCTTGTAATGATAGGTCTTCGCTATCAAGTTCTTGTTTATGCATGTGAAATGCCAACAGTGGTGGACAATGATCCACATATTTGCTCAACCATCTGCAGCCCTCCTACAGTGGGAGTATTGCATGAATTGCTAACAGTTGTTGAGGGGAGCTTTCATAATTTTGAGTCAGAAGATGGCTGCTGACAATCTACAGGGTTCTTTTCCTGTCTCCTCAGGGGAATTTTCTTTAGAAAGTGTTTCTCACAGTTGGTTTGTCAGTCTTTGCTAATAATTTCCTTTCTGCTGTCTGAGCAAGGATAAGCTCTGAGAGAGCTTGAGTGAATTCACCACCTTGAAAACAGGCTTGAGCTAGCATTGGTTGCCTCAGATGAAAGTGAAGTATGAGAAAAAAGCAGGGAGGGTGATAAAACCTCAGTAGCAATTGCTGTCATTAACTGTTCATGGGAACTAGTCTAGCCTTGGGTCACCCTGCAGGGATATTTACTTATGCCCGGGCTCCATGGCGTTGTAGGGTAGAAAACTCTTTGGTCAATAGAGGCAAAGAGTCTGTGATATGAAATTGGAAAATTTCTGTGCCAAAATGCCCTGCTATTTACACTGGTACTGACAGCTACATTTTGGCCTGTTAACTACAAAGAGATTACAGCAATTACCTTGTTCCAGTTCTTCCCTGTGCCATTTCTGCACCCAGGAAAATCCCACCTGAATTTTCTCAGTGTTCTCTGTCATACAAAGAGAATCTTACACAGTCACAGCTCAGATCCCAGACCTTTGCATGGTCCAGTCTAATCCACAGGAATGTAAAAACAGAAAACCAACATAGGAGGCATCTACACTTTAGACACATCAAAGATGACTCGGCCAAACACATCTTTACAATTCATTTGTTCCAAAGGTCATAAAACTTACGGTGAATGGTATTTGTATATTGTTGCGGTCACCCAGCCGGTCGGGGATCCACCGGCTGAGTCACCCGTGGCGTTCGAGGCTGCGGCTCAACCTGCCTTTTCAGTGGGGATTGCGGATTGGGTAGATGACACCTCTTGGGACAGTGAGCCCTGAGAGGTAGGCAGGTTGAGGCAGTCTCCTGCCGTGGGCTGCTGTCCAGCTAGGTACAGTCCCCTCCCCTTTCTCCTCATAGATGGTTTAAGATATTCATATAGTTGGTTTAATATTCATACAAAGCTGGAAGGTTCTAAAGTTCTGTTCTTCCCATTGGCTTATTTAAATATGTCCCTCCTACGTTTGCTGCTTATTGGATACTGTCATCTCCCTTCATGTACCTCATTTGTCCTGTCCCTTGCTCCTCTCCTTTCCCCCCCCCCTTAAAACCTGGTGCAACGGTTATTTCGGGGCTCGTTTTGTGGTTCCCGTCCTTGCTGCGAGTTCCCCTGCCCCCACCGGGGAATGGAATAAACTCTTGGATTTACACCACGGGCGAGTCCTCCTTGATCCTTTTGCTGCCTCTGCGTCGCATTCTCATCATCAGCTGCTGCTAGTCCCAGCCTGGGCTTTGGAAATATCAACCAGCCTCGGAGCTGTCGTGCGAAGGCTAAAAGCATTGCCGTGGCGCTGCTCACGCGCTTGTGCCACGCGAGATCCGGGCACACGAGGACACTGTCGGCCATTGACCAGCCGGGCGGTCAAGCGGCCTGCGACAGTATATTTTCTGGTCTTAAACCCCGCTGACCTACAAGTTACTTGCAAGACACTTTGCTTTGTAGATTGGTTCCGGAATAAGAAAACATCCCTTCCAAGGGGGAGATGTGGTCTGATTACCCCTTCATCGGCCTTTCCTTCCTACATCCCTTCCTCCTTCTATGATAATGATTTGCAAGGCAGCTCAATATTTTGGGGGGCTGTGAGGTACATTTTTGGCCATGTCCCTCATTTCTGAACAATGAAAATGAAATATAGGTAAAATTTAGGGCTTTTTTTCCCACAGGATAAATGTACAAATATTGACTCACACATGCTGAAAGTCTAGAATAAAGCAGCTCATAAATTTCTTTCATTTTAGAATTTAACATTAAAATCATTAAGCAGAAGGAAATAATATTATTGGAGAGGTTCAAAACAGTCTGGTTTGGCAATCCAGAGGTGGCTACTGCCCTGGTCTGTTTGTAGTGACAGTGGAGGTTGCAGCAGAACCATGTTTTGTGAGATGTGCTCTGTAGTGTTTGGAGCTTGGGGCAAAGCCCTCATGCCTCTCCCTGAACTTGCATTGGGCACAAGCACTTAAAGCATTGGCAAAAACACCACGAAAGCTGGAGATTTAGAGGAAATTTGCAGAGATTGGGTGAAGGAAGTAATGCTGGGGCAGTAGCAATTGGTAGAAGAAATGAACAGAGAGAAATCAGCGGTAGCTGTGTGGGCAGAAAGACACCACTTTGCCAGGCAGAAGAGTACCAGTGAAAAGGGAGAGAAAAGGGCCAGCAGAGGTGCAGCATGGGACTGGAAAGCATTTGTAATCTTTCAGCAAGTCTTTCAACAATTTTCCACTCCACTGTGATTAATTTTGCTGTTAGTCTGGGCTGGTTTGTGTGCAGCGAATGTAAATGAGACCAGTAGGTTGTTAAGGTCTGTATCAAATGCAAAAGTAAATGTCTGGTTTGTGACAAGTAACTTCTCTGGCTTGTATCTGTGCAACTGATGCTGTTTTACACAGTCAGGCATGAGGATCTTGATCCTCCCAACGTTTACAACTCTAACACCTTAATGTATGCTCCTAACTTCCTTTGAGCATATATAACTATGTGTTCGCACACTTGGCTCTGAATTCTACAAAGAACTCATTGAAACATAAAAAAATATAAGCAATCAACATTAACTTGTGAAGAGTACTCCAAAATAGAGCAGAATCCTCAGAAAAAGTGCCATAATGAGACCCTAACATTATTTCTTTTGTACAAAAATACCTTGTGTTTCACAGGCAGCTTTTTGTTGGTTTATTTTCTGTTTCTAATTTAGTTTAACCCACCATTTGAGAACTGAAAGGCAGAAAATCCCCACCCAGCAGGGAAAATCTTACAAGACTTCAAAGAGGAAGGTCTATTTTGCAACTGGGGTGGTTTCCCACCATGATGGTGAACAGGTACAGTAGCACTTTTATTGTAGACTAAAACTTAAGAAAACTAGGATTTCATTTGCCCATATTTACATTTGGCAAGTAGGGAGCAGAGAAGGAAGGGGGTCTAGATGAGAGCCAGTCATATCGAGTTCTTGCTTGAATACATCATCTGAGTACGGCCCAGTTCCATGTCCTCTCCAAAGCCCCCTTCCTGTTTCCAGAGTCAGGATGAGGCCAATGGGAGCCAGAGCTGCCCAGTACCCCAGAGAGTCATGGTCTTTAAATGTAAGACTAACTACAGTGAATTGGAGAGTGAGGATATTGATGAATTAATTAACTGCTTATTTCAGATGATTACATATGGGAAGACAGAGAAAATATTATATAAGAAGGGAAGGAAAATATCCCAGGCTGAGGCCATAGGCGACGCCAACTTTTCTATCCAGTCGTTGTGAGTTGAACTCCTAATTACTTCCATTAGTTGAAACAATTATTTTAATAATCCAACAACTGGCTTTTCTTGCCCTCAGCAGAACGTTTGTCCTTTGAGTAGGTAATTTTTTTGAACTGAAGCAGAGATCAGACTTCAATCCACTTTATAAACTAAGGTACAGCGTAACTTCAACAGTGTGTGGCAGCTTGCTGCCAGAGCAACCCTGAGACATCCCTGACTTTCAGAAAACTTCGCAGGTGCTACTACAGGAGGGTCATGGTGCCAGATGGCCTTCACAAAACTGCTGAGTATCATGTGCAGTGTCTCAAAGGTGAGAGGCCACCCCTTATTTCCAGGGCAGCCCTTTGGAACCAGCAACTTGACAACAAAAGCACCAGTTTATTGTGATAGTGACCCTTTCCCCGTCCCCAAGAGAAAATCTCCAAATACACAGAATTACTTTTTCTGAGTTCAAGGTGACAAATAATCCCTGGTACAAGTTTGCAGCTGGTCAGGGAATGTCACTGCAACTGACTAATGAAAGATCCCCGGTGTTTTAAGAACAAACATGGCAGTATTTAGAAAATGAATGGTGAATTAAAACACACCCCTCCAAGACTCTGCTTATGATAAATATGCTGTCTCCATGTGACCCCGTGCAATTCCTCTTTGCCCAGTTTCCAAGATTATAAAAGCCTGATCACATTTCCATTAAAATCAAGGGCAAATGTTTCAGTGCTCTCTGCATAGGATCAGACCCTTGTGATATTTCAGTAGCAATATTTTTCACTCCACAGAAGAAGTTTCTTTGGCTATACTTATGTTCTATTATGATTTAATAGGTGTTTTTCAGACAGAATTATGTGGATTTGAATATGGCCCTTCTGAGGGAAAGAACTGTAAAATTCTCCACCAAGAACTGGTCTTTGCCAACATTCATCAATAACTGATATTAATAAAGAGGAACTGGTAGGCTGTATTTCTGAAGTAGCATTCAGAGCTTGGATAACATTTAAAAATGCTTGAAAGGGAGAACACATCCTGTCTGGCAAGCTGAGGTGTAAAATATGCTACATGCAACCAGATGGCTGCACAAGCTTGTCTGAAATTGCAGAAGGAGACCAACCTTTCTTCTGTGGCTGCAAGAACCTGCCAGCAAGGTCTTGTGCTGTGCAGGAGCTACTGCAGGGCTTGGCTGTGGAGTTTAAAGGTCACTAAACAGGCAACTGGGATGAACAGAACATATGGTATGCAAAAACGTGGCTTGTTTGAGGGTTTTTGCACTTGCTTTTTCAATTTTTTTCTATGCTGTTGTTTGGGAGCTTTTTCCCTCTGTTGCTGATACTAAAAGTTTTGGTTCCCCTTTTTTTTGTTTGTTTTTAGGAACCCGCTACCTGAAGTGTATGCACAGAAATACTGTGCTGTGTATGGAAGTCTTTTGCACTTCAGAAACTTTATTTTGTGAATAAAGTGACCACTGCTTTCTCAAAGCCTGTTTCGCCATCAAAGAGGAACAGCTGAGCAATACGGCCAAAAGCACTGTTTCCATTTCAGAATGCTTCAGAAAATACCCACTAAATCATTCAGCAACAGCATTTTTCAGCCTTGAAAACCAGAAATGGCAGTCTTGAAAACACAAAACCACTTCTTGTACAAATCCCTGCACCGTGAGCCTGAAGATGTGAAAGTGGGGGTGTTCAAAGCAGCCGAGCAATGACTCACGCGCCAGGTGTGGGACTTGGATTGAATCTGTCTTTGTCATCCCTCTGCAGCTGGGGTGGTTTTCAGAAGTCCAGGTGGTTTCTTTTCAGTTCTCCACTTTCCTGAGGAGAAGTAGCTTCTTTTCAGCTGCCTGAGTTCTCTTTTGGAGGGCATGTTTAAGGCTTGTGTTGGAAGCCTGGAAGGTGCTGGTGTGCACAGGCAAATTATTCTTGTAAGGAACTAACTTTCCCAGTCACCCTTTTCCAGCTCCCCTTGTTCTAGGGACTGGCTGCAGCCAGGATAAGCTGTCTTCTAATAGAAAGCATTATGCTAGAATGCTTTGTTGTTTAATAGCACTAAGCTTTATGAGGGTGAATTGGCTCCCAAAAGCGTATGGCAACCTCCACTCTTCAGCAGTCATGGTGAATAATAGGAAGATAAAGGCAGTTAATTGAGGGGAAATCCCTTCACACAGGCAAAGAAAACAGATTTCTACTAAATAGCCAGCACACGGAGGGCAATGAAAACTTCCCTAAGGTAAAACTTGACTCTTTTATTCTACCATAGCGCCAAAATAATTCCCAAGAAGCAAAGGGACCTGCATTAGTGTAGCTGAAATTTAGAAGCTGGGCTGTCCTTCCCAGACTCCAAACAGAAAAATGGATTCAGTCTTTAGACTTTGTATTTAATGACTCTCACATGCTTGGGAGTTAGAAATTTTCTTTGTTAAAAATGAAGTGTACTCCTCGTGGGTCAGCTTCTGAGTTGCTGATGCTCTGCTTGTTGAGTGTGTCAGCCAGGCCCTCAGGGCCACAGAGAAAAACACCTATTCTGGAGCTGTTAAGAAAATGAAAATATTGTCAGAAACTAGATATGGAGCAGCTGGACATTCTTCATGTAAATCCTTTCTGTGTTCTATAGATACAAAGGGTTTTTTTCCCAATCACAGGAACTGAAATAGAACTGGCTGTCTATCCCTTAAAACTTATAACCCCTTAAAACTTATTGCTGCTTCTAAAACAAATGCTGGGCTAAATCCCAGCTCAGCCTAAGCCAGTGAAGACAGATTTATTCACCTCACTGAATCAAAGAAATAGAGCTTCAAAGAGCTTATGGCACAAATTGTTGAGAGGAGCAGTTCTGGTTCTTTTCTACACATTTTGGGTGGTTAGCTAAAGGTCATCCACATTCAGGTTTGGTTTTTAGGTAGAAAGTGGTTTTGGAGGTATTTAGACACCACCTGATATTCGTATCTACTTCAGCTGGAAGGATAGGGTTAGGGGTTTTTTTTTTAATCTTCTGCTAGTAATTAGACACCCCAAGAAATATCTTGAGAAAACAAATTATTTTTTTAAAAAATTGTAGATCAAAACAATTTGGTCAAGACCATAGATCATGTCCATGGCTGAAAAAAGAATAGGAGATACCTGGAGATAGGTAGAAAAAAAAAGCTTCTCAAATTTTATCAGCCAAAGGAACAAGATTGTGCTGTATGGCCATTAAATAGAGGAAGTCCACAGACACTATAAATCTGCACAGGTTTACCCAGGATGGTTCCCTGCGATCGTTTTGAATTCATTTTCCCAGTTAGGTCTTCCATACAAGGTTTTCTGTTTCAGTCCTGTAATCACATCCTTCTCTTCTTCATGATGCACCACGAAGTGAGTGGCCTGTGGGAAATGAAACACAAAGGACAGTTAAATACGGCAGCATTGTGTTGTGGTTAAAAAATAATGATGTCAATACTCATTGAATTGTTTCCTTGATGAGATTATGGAATTTATGGTGTTTTGCAACAGAAAAGATTGATAAAATCCTGACTATCATCGTCTATCCCTTCGTTCTTCCCAGACTGGGTGACCTCAAGAGTTAAAACTATGAAACATTGCACACAACAATTAATTGTGGGGTTTTATTGCACTGAACTGGTTTAGTCTAAGAACTCTAAAATAGGGCTGCAAATTAAAAAACCTTTCCCTCCAAATACAATAACACTAATCCCTTGACCGTAATGAAATCCTGCCCGTTTGTTCTCTGGAAGGTTTCATCCATATGAGGAGGTCTTGCCCGGGTAACTTCCAGCTAGACCAGCTAAGTTAAGTAAAGCCAGGAAGAGAAGATGTGATTAAAGACATAAGTTCAGGCCTTGAAGAGTTCTGCAGCCCTTTTATATGAGACAAAAAAAGTTACAGGTAACTTTATCCTCAAGGAAAAAATTGTGGGACTTTTCTTCTTTCCTTTCTGTTTTTTTGACATTGCATATGTAATAACTCCTTTGCTGCTCCCCATCCCTGTCAGTCTAGCTGAGCTACAGCATTTTGGACACACGGTGAATTTTGGTGAAATAAAAGTAACATAAAATATTGCTAAAAGTAACAGACTGAGAGCCTTTCCTGACTCAATCACACGTTCTCAAGTGTCTGCTCCTTTGCATCCCCACAGCAACCTACCAGCACAGGACCTGACAGAGAACTCACGAGCCCTGAAACAAACGTGCTGCTATTGTTCAAACTTTGTGCATTGGCCTCCCTGGTCCCCAAAGCTCTTAATTGCGTGCTTTAGGCAGCATCAGCTGTTTTAGAGACACGCTCATGGTCAGCTGAGGTTCCTCCTGTGAACAAAGCCTGCTTCCCACAGAGCACAGCCAGAGTAAACCAGAAAGGAAGTCAGTGCACAGTAACAGCTGATCCCATGTAATTTCTGATGGATAACACCTGTCTGCATCCAAAACCTCTGAGAGCCAGATGGATGCCCAGGAGAAAAGACCATTTGAATACTTATGAAAACAGATTTTCTAACATTAACCCCATTTTATGGCAGTAACATCTTCCACCATGTGGTTACCTGAGTTTCATCCCAGCCTGTAAGGTAGATGTTGTAGCTCAGAAACTCTGCGTTATTCCTCTCCTGCATTTGAGCCTCCAGAGATTGCAGGAGGTCAGCAAACCATTCAAAGGCATGAGTGTCCCTGCAAAGCCAGTAAAAATAGATCTGGAAGAGACAAGAGTGAACTGTCAGAGGACACAGGCACTTACATTTTCTGGGTTTATGTCTGCTGACAGAGTGAGGATTATAGATTTCTTGTAGAAAATGTCCTGAACACTTCAGTAGATGGGTAAGATGGTATTGAAGCTATTCAGGAGTTTTGGTTCTGGAAGGGTGTAAAGCTGAATGACTGATTGCAAGAACAAGGAAATATCTTTCTGTTTCTCTTCCACATTTTTAGTTTGCAATGTTTCCCCTCTTACCTCCTTGTAAAACAGTTTGTTAGGACATAAATAAATAAATTAGAGTGAACTCCCTTTCTGTCTGCTGGCAGGCAAGATAAATTAAAGTAGGTAACAAAACCAGTCCTGTCCTCTGAATATGACCATAACTGCAAAGTGTGACCCCACACCTCTGCACAGGGAGTTTGCAGGGTTAGGAGGGGGGAGGAGGTTGCTTCCATTGCTCTTCCACTGCCAAAAAGCCTTTCTCTTTGTGCTGGGGGAAGGAATGCAATATTTGGCCTTGCTGTATTAGAGCTTTGAACTTTGTGTTTCTCAAGCAGATGAACACCATTTCCACTGCAACTGGAAATCCCCAGGCCACAGTCAGGATTAGCATGTCTGATTTGACTTGTAGGCTATTTTTCCTTTTGTTATGTTTTTGCTTTAGATCCTCCTGTTTTCCTCCTGCTAAACTGGAGAGGCAACTGGACTCTTCCTTCTTTTGGGACTCATGCATGTCTGGAGCCAGATCACCTTTGCTGTGCCTACTTTGGTTTGGGCCCTTGGCCCTTGAACTAGTACAGGGGTTCTGGGAAAGGGGACACAATACCTTCTTGAGCTTCAGGTTGGTGGCATCGTGGCAGTATTTGTACCAGACAGACTTGAGGACAGATGCAAAGGGGGTGACCCCTATTCCAGCTCCAACCAGCATCACAGTTTCATAACTGAACACGTCCTCACTTGCTGTTCCAAAGGGGCCATCCACAGCTATCCTGGAATTCAAAATGTGCTTATTGAATCAGTAGTGAATATTTATTAACACCGTGTAAAATACCAGTAAAAAGGTATTTGTCTGCTACAATATATATTTGGACTGAATACTGGTCAGCAAAAGGAGAGGTGAAGTTGATAGAAAAAACTGTAAAGAGACATCTAAGGATCACATCTGTGATGGAAGTAGTTAAGGTTTTGTCTCTGGTCCCACCAAAATGGTTGAGCAAAATTTAAATTGCCGTTCTTATCTTTACCATGGAGACTGTTTGTACATACTTGGGCAACTTCCATGCCTCCTGGAACTCCTGTTTATCACACCCACAGGCATTGAACAAGCCCTCTGTCCAGTCTCCTACGATACGGACGTGAATGCTGAAATAGTCCTCTTCTGGAGCAGAAGTCAACGTAAATGGATGCCATTCCAGTCTAGACACTGCTGGACATTTGACAAAAATGTATTGTCCAACCTCCATCTTGAAGCCTTTTTTCATCATCTGGAGCTCAATTGTCTTGAAGGGATGAATGACCACCTACAGTGAGAAGGGCAAGGGGGAGAAAAGGAACAGAAAACATCTGTCTTCACTGATCGCTGATGTATCTCATTGATGCATCTACAACCACCATCACTAACATCATCCTCTGCTATGAGAGCAAGAAAAGCAGGTGAAACTTTCTTCCCAGGAGAACTGAGAGTGAGGAACAGCACCTGACAGGCAGATGAAAGCCTGCAGAGGATGCTGATGATTTGGTTGAAGTGTTTTTTCACACCACGCTTGCAGTCACTCCAAAGGGCACAGACCAGGCTGGCACATCTTGTAACACATCACCAGATCTGTGTGTGCACATTGCTAATTCCAGATGGACCTTACACAGTGGCACAGAACACAGTGTTAATGAACCTGGCTGTAAATACAGGGGCAAAACAACAGGGCTGTCCTACAGATTTTGGATAGGTAGTAGTACCACTGGAAATAGATGTTTTCTTGTTGTCATTGCGTGGGACCTTGGCTATTCTTTAGCCAAGAATAAATAGAAGCAATATTCTAGAAGCAAGATCAGTAATTCTGTCACTATGATTTTTAATCCTGAAGTTGTCTGCCAAAATTGTTTTCATTTTTCCAAAGAGATTTGCAAGAGGGAGAATCAAGTCTCTCTGTCTGTTAATTTAGGTGTTAATAGTAGTGCTTAGGATTGTGAAGGAAATTTTCTGCCAACAGGGCACTAAACAGACACCATAGAAAATGTAGAAGTGGCTCACAGGATATTTTGGTAAAATTACCAAAAGCACACTAATATTTAGGAGCCTTCCAATGTGTCAACATCCTTACAGAGCATGGAGGAGACATCTAATATCAGCCCCCAAACCCTGCTACAATTTGAATGGGGTGTGTCCTCAGGATGTAGCACAGAGCCGTGTGAGGAAACTACACTGGGAAAGGCCAGGATAGTTTTGATATGTTTGAACTCAGTGCTGTGCTAATTCGGCTGTCAGACTTTCAGAACCAGTGTTAATGTCTCTGCAACACACTGTGGGGAATGGAAGCTCAACATTAGATTTGGGTGCTCTAACTCCTTTTCAGGGGTCATTTGTTCTGTGTCTTAAGTTAGTCTCAAGTCTGTGGAGTTTCCACATTGTGGATTTTTTCACCCAATAGAAAGAAAATTAATTTCTTTCCTAAGGTTCAGTGCTGTGTCTTACCTAACTTCCTCCTCCTGCTCATTTTTAGAGGCTACTTTTGGATGTTAGATGTTGGCATCATGACAGCAGTCAGAACATTCCTTTCACTGACAACCTTGTTGTGTAGGAGCCTCTGGCTTTGCTGCACCATTTGGGAAAGAAGGTAATGTGGTTTTTTCGGTATTAAGTGTAGCACCAGCACTTACCTTTGTGATAACAACCTTCTGCTGTGACCTCCAAAACCGCACCAGCCGCTCACACAGGTACAGAAACATGGGACCTACCACCCACTTCCATGTCTGTAAACAGAAGAAAATAAGTCAGATGATGAAGATCATAAAATCATAAAGAGGTTTGGGTTGGAAGGGGTCTTAAAGACCAGCTAGTTCCAACCCCCCTGCGGTGGACAGGGACACCTTCCACTAGACGAGATGGCAACTTAGATCAAATCAAATCCTGGAAATTCTATAAGCACAGGTGAAGTTCAAGTAATCTATGTTCTTTATTAACCAGATTAGGGAATGCTTAAGATATATGACACCTTCAAAACTCTGGTCAGAGAGGGAACTTCTCTGTTGAGAGCTGCAGCTGGCTTTTTACTTTCTACTGGAGTTGCAGAAAGGTATTTTCATATAAGCAATTTCATCTCTCTAAAAAAAGAAGGTAACTAAGTGAAGTGTGGAGCAAAACTCTTAACATATTATTGACTCAGGTCTGTATTACTGCAGGAAAAGATATGTTTTCTGTTAACAGATCAGTCTGAATTGTGAAAGAAAAACCAGCCTGGTTAGTCAACAAAAGCTGAAGTTTCAATTTCACATTTCCAGGGGCGTTATTTTCTGTTAATGATCATTAGTCTATTAATAATGTTAAACTACTTATTATGAGAATTATAGCACTTTCTAGATATCCCCAGAAGCCATCATTTACTTTTTGGATAAACAGTTCTCAGATACCAATTGCTCTTTTGCTTTGTCTGTCAATTGTGTTTATTTTACAGCACACTGAAAGTGTGTTGCCTGTCTGGAGTCCCTTTCTGCTTATAATCCATTGCGTCTAAATCTATTGCCTCATGCAAAGAAAGCTGCCATGGGAGAGTGCTGAGGGTTACAAAGGTGTTTTTGTATGCAATTTAAGAAAAAAGAGCAAACTGTAAACATTTTCAATTGGATTTACACTCTTACCATAGGAGGATTCCCTGAAAACTGGGGGATTGGGCAAGCCGGATTCTTGCCCCACTGAGTGAAGTTCTTGTGGCAAATCTCTGGATTATGTTCAGCCAGGCTTTCAGCTGTCTGTCCCCGTACAATACGACTGGGAAAAAAGTAAAGATCATTAAGACAAGGAACTTAACATGAAGGTATCTGTTCCTTGCTGTTATTCTATTTATGTACTACTCCATTTATATGGAGTTGTCGACTTTTGCACTGCTACAGCTTTGATGCAGCTTTACTGCTCTAATCCACCCACAAAGTTACCATCAAAGAAATAAAAATGGGGACGGAAGTTTATGGGATAAAATCCTGACTTCAAGATTAGGTGAGGAACTGAGAGTTATGCCCATTACCACTTCCAGAATGTGGTCACAATTAGAAAGCGTCATTCTTCTCTGAGTTACTTTTTTCTTCAATTAAAAACAAAAAACCAAACCAACCAAACAAAAAAAACCCAAACCAAACCAAACAAACAAACAAACAAAACAACCAGAAACCAAAACCTGGAACGGACAAGTAACCAATTTCCTGCTGACCACTACAGAGATTATTTCTGCTGTTTATTTTAGAAATTTGGAGATCCTTTTCTTACATATATTCTTCCTTTGGCCCTTCCTCTGCTTCTAATGCTGTGGAACAGCTGTTCAGGTGGTGTGAATGAACACACATGATTTTGACACAAAGCAGCTATTGCTGCTTTTACCAGCTTGCATCAGTTGATTATCTGGCCTCTATATTCTTGCTTGGTTGTTTTTGTTGTTGTTTGTTTTACTGTAAAGAATCCTGACTGATCCAGTCGAGCTGTATTTCCAGCAACAGAACTGGTGCTGAGAGGTAGTTTCAGTTTTGAGGGGCAAAAGTCTATTCTGATCTTTTTCACTATTTCCTGCCTCTCTCTGGAGTTGTGCCAACCTCAGGATCTTAGTAGAAAAATTCAGATTAAGATCTGCTGAATCTTGCCTAGAAACAGTCTGCTTCTGATCAGGCTGTTCAGTTCTATGCCAATATGATTCTTTGATACCTTCTCACCATTACTTCCCTTTCTGCTTTTCCAGCTCAGTTTCTGTGGACTAGACTACATTTCTGATATTTCAAAAAAACCCCATGGTATCTAAGCCATATGCATGCCTAGCTTTGTGTGATAGATTTTTCAGAGAATTATTAGAAAACCTCTGCACAGTGTTGAGAGATATTGCTCATAAATATTACTAATGAACCTCTTCTTCATTAAATGTTTGATTAATATCCTGTCTGAAAAATAAAGGGAAGCAATGACACTGTCCCAGAGGCATCACGAGTTGCAATTTGCAGGAACATCAGCAGTTACAGTTCACTTCCCCACTAATGACAACGGGTTCAGCTGAGCCATCTCTGGGATGAGTTACGGGAACAGGAGGAGCCCATTTCCGCCACTGCCCACCCCATTGCTTAAGGGAAAGGGGGCTTGGGGGTTTTTGCCTTGCCCTATGATCTGTTCAAGGTTTGACAATGTCAGCACCCTGTACAAGAGAAAGAAAAACTTATTTCCCCTTGTTACTCAGTGTGGATGCTCTTTCTAGTACTGTAATTAAGCTCTCAGCAGTACAGCCTTATAATTACTTCTTTTTTGGTTGAAAGTTTTTCTTTAACTTCAAAACAGAGTGAACTGCACCTCTGTAGTTTCTCCTCCTTACATTTACTGTGAGGGGAAATTTGGGACATTTGTCTGTGACATATAGCTCATACACAAAGAAAACAGTGCTACAAAAGTGCTGTAACAGTTTGTAACAGACAAGAATTATCATAGAGTCAAAGAATCAAATCACAGAATGGCTTTGGTTGGAAGGGACCTCACAGTTCATCCACTTCCAACTCCCGTCATGGGCAGGAACACCTTTCACTAGACCAGGTTGCTCAGAGCCCCATGAACCTGGCCTTGAACACTGCCAGGGATGGCGCACCCACAGCTTCTCTGGACAACATGTTCCAGTGCCTCAACACCCTCACAGTAAAGGCTTTTTTCCTAATATCTAATCTAAACCTACTCTCAGTTTGAAGCCATTCCCCCTTGTTCTGTCGCTCTGTGCTCTTGTAAATAGTCCCTCTCCCTTTCATGAATCTGCCTCTTTGATGCTATCAATAATCTTTGACTCAGCTTTCTGTATTGTCCTAGAGTGATTTTATGTGTGTTTGTGTAGATATATGTCTGACAGCCTCCTCTCCCCTGAGATAAACTGGCATTTATGCCTCTTCCTAACAAGTTACTTTGGCTGTCAGTTCATACTCATTCCATGGCATCCATCTTTGCACACTTGAAATGCCTTCCGTGAGTGTCACAAGCCCGTCTCATATTTCTTAGTGTATTTTCTCTAAAGTCAAAATGTCATTATTGCCTTTAAGGCCTAGTAAGTGAGGTCACTGAGTTCACAGCCAGAAAACATCCTTCTCTCTACAGACGATAATGTTCCTATGTTTATCTGCTTCCAAAGGATGGTAGCTGAACTTGGCTGAACAACTGCTGCCCAAACTCTTGCCTTTTCATTTCAGTACAATTAACATGGTGGGAGTACAGTGAACATCAGAGTAAATAAAAAGTCAACTTTTATGAAATACTTGCTCTTCACTGACGTCTGGAAGGAGCAATACTTGCTTTCCAATAGAATTGTGTAGTAACTACTGGCAAGTTTGGACATTATGTCAGTAACTATACAACATTTGCTGCAGAAGATGTGAGCCACTTGTTCTTTTCCTTCCAAAGGTTTTGCTCAAACCCTCTCCTTGTTATGAAAGCTGGAATGGACAAATATGCTGGGGGTTATTCCTGTTTGCCTTCTATTTTTGCTCTTCCTGTTTTACTCTCATTTCTGTCTTTTTTTATGGCACTAATGGACTGAAAGGAAGTGATTTTGAATAGTCATTTTTGCTGGGCATTTTTAAAGCACACTTTCTATTTCATGTAGGATTTCCTTTAAAATGGACAATGTAGTGTAATTAAGAACCATTGAAAAGTAGCTTGGATACTTGAGTCTTTTTTCTTTATTCATAACTTCTTTGGTTCTATAAAATGGATCTAAAGTTCATTTTTCTAAGTGCTAAAATTGTGTTTGTGTAGTGCTAAAACTGTTTCATGAGGTGTTTCAAGTCTGTCAGAAGAAGATATGGAATGACGCAACAGCAGAAAAATGTCTGGCATTTGAAAGTTAGAAAACCTTACAAATGCCTATATCTAAGTTGAAACAGCTAAAAATCTATTCTTAAATGCTGCTGGTATTAGAAGTTCATCCAAGCCTGAAACATAAACCTGCATTACTATAGCTTTCTTTTACCCAATAAAATTCTAGACTCTATATAATTTTTATAATGAGATCTCCTTACATGCATGGGTGTGATGCAATTCCTTTTAGGAGAGAAAGGTAAACTAACAATTAGAAACAGAAACCTTGGAAAAGAGCTGTGCAATTAAGATAGCAGAAGTTGAGTACCAGTGAGCTTAAGTTTGCCAAAGTCACATGAAACCTGTGCCTGGACAGCTTGTTGCACGTATCAGTGAGAGCCTCCTGGCTCTCAGAGCCTGTGCTGGCGCATCACTACCACCAAAAGCAACTGCTGCTCAGTGACAGAGTTCCCTACACTTATGTATGAAGGGGGCTTTAATAAAGACACAGTAGTTATCAGATATTTCGTGATACGTGCAAATACTCACCCAGCCCCATGGATGACAAGGCCAATAAAGAAGATGACAAAGAGATGGTGGGTGTACCAAAATACCTCAAAATACGACCTCCGGATGGTTTTGGTGGATGAGGTGATGATGAGGATGAGGGCCAGCGTGATCACAACCCCAGTGATGCCAGCCAAGTATGTGAAAGCCACGTATAGGCCCCCAATGGGATTCTGTGAAATAATTGTACACGTTGGTCTAAGAAAGGGATTGCACCAAAGCAGAGCCAGTTGAACCACCACTCACCAAACCCTTAATCTTGTTGTAAGTCTTTAAGCCATCTGATGCCAAAATCCCACTCCATTTTTGTTGCACTGCATATTTACCTTTACTAAAATAATTGGAAGTAGAGAGAAAGGGTTTTCTGCAAATTAACACGCCAACCATGGTTTCTTACTCTGCCATGGCTCAGCAGAACAGGTTTGGGGAAGGTGAATACATTCATACAGCTCTGGTGTTAAGAGCTGGAATCCTACATCGGTATTTCAGGAGCTAAATGAAAACTCTCCTTTCCTCTGGTGTTGCACAGCTGTGGGACTCATAACTCATGTAGAGTATGGATGCTCAGTGCTCTTCTGAAGAGTAGGGAAGTCCCACCTTTTCTTTTTCCCCATCGACCAGAGTTTAAACCACCCAGCTTCAAAACTTTTGCCTTGATTTCTGTGTACCTTTCTGAGTGCCATGTCTATCTAAGGTCTATTCTACAAGGTTTTTCTGCAAGATGGCCCAAACCCAGACAGTGGACACCAGAAACAGGCACTCTGCTCAAATGGCCTTATATGATAACCTAAAAAACTGTAATGATGACTCTTCTGATGTCCCTTACCGCAATAGTTTGTCTAAAAAAGTTGACATAGCTTTCATGTGGTTTGTCTCCAAGGCCAGAAAGCACAGCTGCCAGAGTGCCTTTCTCTTCTACACGGGCTTGCACACTCCACTCAACGTTGAATAAGTGTGCGATGGTGTGAATTGCTAAGAGTGACAGGAAAGGAATAATCAGCATTGACCACAAGTACTCAGTGGGTTTGGGTAACATTTGAAACTTTGCCACATCTGTCAGCTTAAGAGCTTTGCTGCTCTTGCCCTCTTCATCACAATTTCAGATCATTTATGTGTTTTACTGTTAAAGCTTTACCACCTGAATTTTACAGTTTTTGGGTGGGGGAGGGAAAGAATTAAAGGGAAATTTCCAGCATATTTTTGTTCAAAAAAGGCTTTCAACAATTCAAGCAGTAGTACCCTAACATATGGGAAACTGAAGCATAGAATGGCTTAAATTATTTGTCAGGATCATTCTCATCCAGGGCTGCTGTAGAAGAGCCAAGAAATGAATCTGGATTTCTTTGGGGTCACATCTGTTAGTGCTGCTTTGTTCTGCAGTTTTGCTAATAATCATTAGTAATATTCTTGCTGGGCTGAATGCATCCAAAAACCTAAACCAGTTGAGGTGTTCACACTAATTCCACTACACGTTTTTGCAGGGTAAAGCTGTACAATGCTTTTCAAAATTTGAACCACCTTGTATAAGTAGATACTTATTCACCTTCAAAACAGGTCCAAGTTTTGTATACCTTTTCTAAAAAATAATTTATATTATTTGTTTCAGACATGCCAGGTAAGAAGTAAGTCTAAACAAGAATTAAATCCAGGGTATCTGGTTCTCAGGCATTGCTGAACACTCTTTACTAAATTATCATAAATGGTACTGACAGTTCAAAATAAAGGTATTCTTTCTTGTTTATCTTTTGCTCTCTCCCAGCTGGCACATATTTGGAAACTGATTTAAGTCTTGGCACATGCTGACTCCTATAATGAAATCAGGTCTCTGCCCTTATCCTTAAGACCTTGAATGCCACCCAGATTTCACGTAAAATACACAGGAAAGCAATCAACAAAGAAACATTAAAGTACCAACCAGTGTGAAGGGCGATCATCCAGGCCACCATTTTGTGGAAGGTGAGGTTTCTGTCCAGCTGTCGTCTGATACGGGTAGAGCAGCACTTTGGGTTTGAAGAAAAAGGTATTTGAAGACTAGTTGTGTTGTCTGTGCACACTTTTTAAATTCAGGGACAAAAGCAGAGGCCCTGAGCACAACAATTGCAGCCATTGCTAGGAACAATTCAGAATTCTTAAATATAGAGAAAAATATTTCCCGTCTTTCAGAAAACAGGAATTGCAGATTATATATTAACATAATCTGTCCCACTGAAACAAAGTATTTGATAATGAAAAAAATTGAACATCCAATACAACAAAGGAATATATTTTATCTGTTTTAAATTGCACATTATAAACAGGAGGGATCACAGTCTGCTATGGCAGAGTGACTGCTCTGATAGAGTCTCAAGTTGCCACTTAGCATCAGGGTCCTGTTGTGGTTCACTCTGTAGAAATGGGCTGCAAAGTTTGGGTGTAACTGTCTCAGAGAGCTCCCACTCCAAATGCGTTAGTCGCCTATGGTGGTGATATGAAGGCATTTCTTCCCCAAAATACAGGGTATACTTCCCAGGCATTCACTTACAACTTGGTGTTGGAGTTACCCAAAAATCTCTGCAGATACAAGCCAAAGAAATTGGTTCTCAAGAAAAACACAGTGATATTTTCATTATGAATGATTATGTGTTCCTAGCAGGTGCTGTCTGGATTGTGCTGGGGTCACTGGGACTTTTCCTAGGACTTTAAGTTCCTGTGAAGCTGGTGTTCACTGTCTCCACACAGCAGAAGGCATGATTGTCATGTGTTATATGTTTGTATTGCGTTTCCTGACTGGATAAGGGAAGAAAACACTTTGCAAACTACCACAAATATTTCCTCACAAGAGACAAACACTCTGGGGCTGTCACAATGCCTCCAGACTGTAATAAGAACCAGGAGAAATGTGGCCTTTTTGTATCATGTATACTGAGAGACAATAGAAAAATTGTAGAATAAAGTGTAGCATAGTGCTACACATGAGGCAGTGTTTTTCTCCCTTGCAAAAGCCCCTTGATCTGTCTAAGAAGTGAAGGCCAAGCAATGGCAGAGGGCTCCAGCTGCCTTCAGTTGTGAGGTTTGTTAACAGCAGTGGTGAATACAGCAATGATGGGCATGCAAAGACAACACAGCTGTTCCTTCAATTGAAACCAAATAACTTTGCAACATATGATTTCTGGGTGGCAGGATGGAGAGAGCAAGACTTCCCAGTACATTCCCATTGAACACTGTGTTTGAACAATTCTTTCCTCTTCTTGGCCCCAATGACATTGCTGTTGGGAAGGTCACTACTCTTCCAATACTCTTCCAATTTGACATTTAAATGATTTTTCTTACAGACCCTCACAGGAGTTACCTGCACAGCATAGTTAATTAGAGACAACAGCACAACAAGCATAAGCAGCTGTCCCCCTGTGCTAACTCCACCGCAGTGCTGACACTGGCACTGGCACACTGGGCCGTGTGTGTTTTGCTGAAGATCTAAAATTACATCCTTCCTGAGGTGGAGCTTTCCTGTGAAAAACCAACTGAAGCTAAACAAACACCAGGTAAGGGTCCTGTTCTATGCCTCTCCCTGCCCTTCTTGCTCACCCTGAGAGCCCTTTGCTTCCTCATTCCCAGTTCTCAGCAGGAGAGAGTGCTGCCAGCTGGCAGCAGGCATGGAACTGTTATCTCCCTGCCTGGGACTTGCTTTTATGCTGAGTGTAGCCTGAGTGACTCTACCACAGCACCCAAGGCAGAAGGACTGACTCTGTAGCTTGAATACCAAGAGGGACAGCTTCCCAAATATCCTGGTTAGAAAAGTTAAACTACAGATGTTTGGAGAGAAGCAATCCACAAGCAGCATAAAGTCCCAGCTGGAGTACAATTCTCAACACCTCAAAACCAGGTTTTACCCTTCCAGTAATGTCTCCATATGTAACTTCATCTTTTTCACCACTTTGACTTCAGAAGACCTCTGCCCAACCTGCTTTCATCTGTGGAATCTCAAGAAGGTCTTGTATGATAAAGAACTCATCATTATTTTCCAGTTGCATTCATCCCTAGCAACATTAATTCCTACTAAATTTATGTTCATTATTGACTTGTGCAGCCTGGGGAGTCAGCTCTGAATTTTGGCTGATACTAGCTGATCTACCTTAGGGCAGGGGAAAAACAGCTTTAACCCTATGGCTTTATTTACTATTCATTTTCCTTTTACATACATGGAGAGTATGGCTGTCTGCTTTTGTAGCATCCCAGGATCTGAAGGAGTACAGGAAAAGACTGAAAGCCTGACATGTAGTTCCAACTTTATATTCCTAAGTGTTATTCCTAAGAAAAGCTAGAGCACTGCCCTTGCTCCTAAATGTAATTGAAGAGTTTAATGTAGCAGGCACATCTCATTTATTCAGCCACACTCTTGGTGAGGATGTATGTACTAGATGAAAGTACAGCCTGAGCTGTCTCTGGTTTTGTTCTTATTACTTCATATCCCACTTTCTTCCCTTATGAAGGACTCTTGAAACACTGCATCTATTTTATCACTTCCTCTTCTCCTCTGCTTTTTCAGCCCCCACAGGCTGTCTCATTTGCATTAAAGAATTTATGCTGGGTTTAGAGATGAAAAACAACTTCTGGAAACTGGTTTTGCTGATTGTGTTTATGTTAAAGTGTCCAGAAAGAAAGGAGGAATCATTATATATTTGGAAAGACAATTCATGAACTTGAAGAGACTATTACTTTTTCACTGAACCAGGGCCATTATTTCTGCTGTAATAGTCAGAAATCTGGATTTTGGCAGTGTGATACAGTCAGTACTATCATAGGAAGCCTCTCCAGCTGTCATTTAGAATCAGTTGTCCTTTCCTTAGTGTCAGTTCCTTGGTGCTGTGTGTAACATCTGCATTTGGCAGCTAGAAAAAGTCAAAAGTCCTGTGAACTATTTCATCCTGAGATGGAAATGTAATTCAGACAAGAAAAAATGTAATTTATGAGCCAGCTGAAAAAGAAGTCCTATTCTGAAGATCTGTAAAAGACCACATTTACCTTAAGACCTGAGCATGCAAAGACAGCAGACAGGGGCTAATATTTCCCTCTCCAAGTGGCTGCAGCATCAGAGACAAACAGGCTGGATGTGAGTGAGCACCAACAGCTGCTGCCAGCCAAAAGAGAGACTTTGCATCCAGGGCAGGACCATGCCCAGGAGGCAGCAACAGAGGAAGGACTCAAAGGAGACTAATTCAAAGCTAAACTCTCAGTAGAGCTCTAGATACCCCATGGGCATTAGATCTTAGTCTTGCTCACAGCAAAACTCCAGGCTTATCTGCTTCTTATAAGAGGACATCTTCAACATACAGTGTATTTGGGGAACTTGGACAAAGTCTCTTGGTTTATTTGCAAGGCTGTTTAGGTTGTTAACTTTCATAAATTTTGAAATTCTTTCTTCATCTTACCGCACTTGATCCTCTGAGGAAGGAGAGCAGGTTTCGACATACTGGCAGCAGAATCAGCATGCAATTGAAATTCAGGCAGGCTGCAGGGGCCCTTGCAAGAGCCAGAGCACGCTGTAATTAGAGAGATGCTGTTATTAAATGCATTACCTAAGACATTATCCAGGGCATGGATAGACACAGATTTCATTTATGTATTATATTGCAACTTGTAAAGAGTATAAGATCTAGAATTCACATCAACACCGTGAATGTTCAGTGGAATCATGCTCTGGTCAAGTCAGAAACACATGTGCAGGCAGAACACATTCCTGCAGACAGACAGACAGACACCTTCTGTTTTCAGTTTTGAATTAATATGGTTGTATAAAAGGCTCCCTGCCACATCTGGCAGTCAACAGTCAAACGCAGGTGCAAGTCTAAGCCATTAGTAAAGCTTTGTGTCCCAAGGCTGTAAAGAAAGTCTGTGGTTTCAGTTTGGTGGGGGTTACAGTAGATGGACAGCTAATAAGGGAAGTGGTTTAAGTTCTCTGTCAGTAAAGGAGTCTAAGGAAATTTGTTGCCTCAGCTTTTAGGAATCTGTTTCCTTAATGTTGGTCTTTACACCTTGAATTATTTAAGATTTTTGAACTGTTTGAAATGAAGGAATAATGACTATATTAATCCAAACACGATGAAGGGAAGGAAAAATAATGTTTGCCCTTCTTGCATGGATTAAGACCTTTTTAGGTTTCAGACCACAGCTGTTTGGGGTTACACTGAGCTCTACTTATCCAAGCACGAGTTTCTGTGACTTCAAAAGCCACTGCACCCTGGTTGCAAAGGACAGGATTTGATCCACAGATCTGAAGCCGTATGCAGAATGGGATTTCATGCTCTGTAGAATTAAACTGCGGCTTTTCAAACCTTTGGCAAAATGCTGTGCTCTGTAATCTGAAGCTTAGGCTGATTTTTATGTCTGTGATCAGCGTTTTAAGATATGTGAACAAATTAATTTTCCCTGTCAATTGGTCATGACCCATGGTAGCTTTGGAAGCAGGTTTGCAGTAGGACACATAATGCTGCATTAACCGGTTGGATTATATGGAATAGCCCAGGATCCAAGATCACTTCACTACTTGACTGCCATGCACATGCTTTCTGAATATGTGAATGATGATTGCCTTTCAGAGGCAATATATTTGCAAACTATTCATACTGTTAGAAATAGTTGCAAGGGGAAATGATTGCACAATAGTTCAATGGCAATATTTTATTCATCTTTTGCTTAATAAAGCAGCCACAAGTAATGCTTACTTTAATTACCAGGAGCATAATAGTAAACTGAAAACATCTTTAGAATGGGATCTCTCTATTTTGTGCATCAGCTTTCTGTTCAGAAGCACTGGACATCTGTCTGCATTCAGTTTGCGTGTGACCTCTAACTCCTACATGAGCCTGCTGCTTCAGCCACTAGATCCAGTTTTGATCAACTAAAACTATTCAAAACTGCTGTGTGCTCTGTCTATGCCAAAATACCAATGTCTTGTACTTACGCCAAGGAGCACTCTGGTGTAGAAGAATTTTGGTGGGACATCATACACAAGATAGTACCACCAAAAGAGGAAGACATTTAAGCCCAGCCACACAAGCTGAAAAAGAATTAAACAGGAAGCTTACCGTTTGATGTTAGAGATAATCCATCTGAATTTACACAGCTCAGATAAGAGTTCCCTGTGCTCCTGTTTGCACAGAGAGCTGTACTGCAGGGTATAAAGTTTTCAGCAGTGAAGTGGTGATAGAAATCTTTCTGGTGTGAATGGGCTCTGATGTGTGAACACAGGATATAGGAGTGCTAACAGACCAAAATACAGCAATGTGCAGCTGAAACATTTTCATGGGTCAAGGAGTTTAGACATGGTTGTATCGGGACTGTCATATTACAAGTGTTTAGTTCCATGAGTCCAGTAAAATCTCCAAATACCATTGAAGGTTAGGGACTCTTCCAAATGACAGTTCCACAAGCACATTAACCTATGTGAGAGGAAGACTTGGAAGCTGTGACAAAGGGCAAAGAATCTAAATTTGAACGTAAATTTACATGGGCTAAATTACACACAGGGCTGAATTCAAGAAGAGGCTCTGATATCAGCCAGCAGGGAATATTCAACACAGGCCCTTTGGTAGCATGTGGACTACCCAAACCTGAGCTTCTTCATAGCTGTACTGCAGAATTTTCTCACACTTACACATCCTGTGGTACAGGTTTTTTTTAGGGAAAGAGAAGTTATGAACTCTTAGGCAGCTACAACTCCATCTGGCCAAAAAGATCATAGTGAATCTGGATATTTGCCCTCCTGGAGATGGTTGGTTGATTTCACATCCTATATTGAAACAAATCTGTATCACTGCGCACTCAGTCTAAGTAGTTTTACTAAGTGGTGCATGAAAACAGAAAGAAAGTCTGAGAACTGGGAGAAGCCCCAGAAAATGTGACATTACATTCCCTCTCCCCTCCTAACCCATACTTTTTGCTAGTTCTTTGGTTTAAATAACACTGTAAAAAATCTTGGGATTACTTCAGACCTTGAAAATGTAAATAAATAATGGGAAATGAAGGGATTTCCATCAGGGTAAGGCAGTATATAGGAAATCCCCAAGTTCTCATTAAAACACCTAGCTCATCTCAGGATTAAGTGCTTAGGATATTTATCAAAAGTGACAGTGGCACACTCGGGCAGCATGTTTCTGTTTTGTTGAGGTACATCAGTAGAAATTGTGTGTCTCCTGTTTCTGTCAAGCACTGGACAACCCTGTGCTTGCACAGTGTGCAGTAAAGATGTAGAGGCCAAACCAGAACACGTGGGTAAGGCTTCCAGGGATCTGTCCTTTTAGCTGATTTCTTTATCAGTATCTCCATTAGTTTCCTTTCCTATTACCTGACCTTGTTATAGCTTTGAGGTTCAAAAACCAAATTCTTTATTTGAACAAAATAAAAGCTTCTTACTTAATTCTTGTAATATTTCAGTTCTGGCGGGGGAAAAAAAAAGCAAAAGCCAGAATTCACCTCTTGGCAGTTTCAACTTCCTCAAGTGACAGCAAACACAGTCACTCCCTTTCAAAGCACTGAAGTGCCACAGCTTTGGGTTTATGTTCCTAAATTACAAGGTAACACTCAAGTACTGATTGTTCATAGCAACAGAAATACTTCTTGGAATAAAGATGATCATATTTCAGTCACCACAAATATGCAAGTTCTATGCCTTCTTTTTTTCATCTCCATATGTACATTTACTAACAACACGTAGCCACAATACCTGAACTGCTCTTACATTTTGGTGTTGTATATGCTTTTTAAACATATGTATATGTACGTAATATATGTATATAGGTATATCTATAGCTCTTGTATCACACTGTGAAGTGAAAAAAGAAAACACTAGAATAATAAAGAATAATAACTTCATTTTCTCCAGGGAGGACTGCCCTGTTTACTCTTTAGCACTTGTAAATGCAACTGGAATTTTCCATACTTTTAAATCTTGCTCAGAATTAATTTAACCTACTTTCACAGCCCCTCTATGCAGGCTGTAAACAAATTCAATTTCAATACCAGTTGTCTTAACGATTCATGAATCTCTGCTCTGAATTCTTGAATCTGACATTAATAAATATTTTATACCATCAAGACACTGTGCTTTCAGTTGCACCCACTTTTGTTCATAAAAGTGCAAGGGTGGTTGTTTAATTGTTTTCTCTGTTGAAGTGCACATAGTTAAGTGAGTTTTAAAGTTATTTGTTTTGCTTAACTAAAATATTTCTAACAAAGCAAAGTTAATATGTGATCACTTCTCAGTTAACAATGAAGCCTACAGCGACTGAAATACCAGAGAGCTCCTTAAAAATTATTCCCTTGAAGCATTTCCCTGCACTTGCTGCCCCAGTTTCAGCATAATCAGGTGCATCTTTCACTGGCACAGTGAGAAGTGCTTAGCACAGCTTTCTGCAGAACTTTTGACTAGACACAAATCACAACAAAAATTGTACTTACAACGACAAAGATGGACAGTCCTTCATTCTCTACCCAGTTCCCCATGGCTGCCTGAGATGTGTGTGCACAGCAGCCCTGCTCTCTCTGGGACAGCCTCTGCGTCCTCTCTCATAAGGAAGTGAGAGCAAAAGGTTGCAGCACCCCGTTTCCTTTCTCATTCATTTAGGAAATAAGTTAACTGTTTGATCATGAGCCCAGGTCTGTTTCAAATGTGTTTCTACCATCTTTACATATAACATTTCATAACTCAAATACATATAAACCATTGAAATAGACTTTTTCTTTGTGATACAAAGGATAGAATAAATTATACAACCGGTCAGGTTTTCTGCTAGAAAATGTATTGCCACTTTATTAAACTTAGAATGCTGAAGTGTAACATAGAAAGCACAGAAGAGTTACCTCTGCCCAGACCTGTCTTTTTTTAATAACCTCAGGACTGAGATGCAGTTCATGATGATCTTTGTTGACAAATAATCACTAGTATTATTTCTCTTCCAGTAATTCAATGTCCACGGAAACTTCAAAGTAAAATCTAACATTCTTCTTTGTCTGGTACATTCAAACCTTGCTAATTGCTCATTGCTCTGGCCAAAGCTGAGGACATATGTCACTGGATAACCTATTTTTTCATGGTTTTGACTCTCACAAAATCCCCTTTGATAGCCATCCCGAAGGGATCACACAATTATAGAATGATAGAAAGGTTTGGGTTGGAAAGGACTTTAAAGACCACCTACTTCCAGCTCCCCTGCAAGGGCTGGGAGGCCACCCACTAGCTCAGGTTGCTCGGGACCCCATCCAATCTGACCTCCGATGCTTCCAGGGATGGGAAAATGCTTTCAGGAATGCTGGATGTCATCAGAGGTTGTGGTTACCCATATTTTTTTATGGAGGCAGCCTCTGGAAGTTAAACAGTGGGAGTGTCTGAGGAAGGAAAGGAGGGGAGCAGTTCTGATTTGTGGATGTCCATTCTTACAGTGAAGACCAGCCCACTCTCCCTGCCCAGGACTGGCAGCATTCTCATTACCTTTTTCTTCCCCCTAGCTCAGGGTAAGCTACTTGTGCCTTCTCTGGGGTGAGCCAGTGCAGGCATCCAGGATGCTCCGAGCTATGGCAGCTCTGCCTCAGGAAGCTCCTCAGGCACTATAGCCCCTGAAACATGAAATTATTGGCACAGGAGGTTTCTGGCAGACCACCAACCCAGCAGAGGCTGATCTTGGATCAGTCACAACAGTTGCAAAGTCTGATGTCCTTTTAAGAGCCTGAACACAGGCTATAAAACAGAGCATATTTCAGCTGGCCCCAGCCTAGCAATTATCAAATGCAGTAGCTGATCTCACTGCCTGAACTCAAAAGAAAAGGCAGAGGTGTTGGGCCCTTCCACAGCTGGTGAGTTCTGGCACTTCCTGATGCTTGTGAGTTTTCCGTTAACTCTGAAAGAGACACAACAAGCACAGCAAATTTTGCCTGTTCTTGCAAGTGACAAGTTTGAGTAGAAATGGTACCGAAACCACCCATACATCACTCTTGATTCAATTCTGAAGGTTTCACCTTCTAAATTAATGAAACATCTTTGCTATTACAAAAACTTGCATGTTTTATACTTTGTTCTAATTTGGAAAGTGCATCCTGTACAAGAAAAAACAATGTTGGCAGCTGTGTATTAATTATGTAGGAGTGTAAAACTGAAGTATGGAAAAAATTAAATGCTATCTCATTCTGTTTATAAAATTTCTTTCAAGCTACTTGATTACACAGGACATTTTTCATCCTTCTTTGTGCTGACAAGTTCAGTGAACACTGATCCTTTTGCAGCATGACAGTATTGCAAAAGTATTCATGTCTCAGGGTTCTTCATTTCCTCACAGTAATTTTACCCCACTGCTTAGGAATTAATTTAGTTCCTCTCTTGCTCTGTGCAATAACGGTCTGTGTATTGCTGCACAAATTTAATGCCAGATGCTTGCAATAGGCCTAGGGGTTTCACACGTCTCTAAAAGAGACAATGAAGAATTCTGCAACTAAAAACTCCAAAAGAGAGAGTGATGTGAAGAACAGAGTGAGAGATCCAGCTCCTCCTTTGCATGTAGCAGGAGCAAAGCCAAATAGAGACCTTGATTAACCTCTTTTTATTTTGTAGGCTGAAGTCTTTATTTTGAATGCTGTGTAATCACTGTTTACCAGCCTTCCCTTGATTCTACACCAAAGAGGAAGAAGCAAACAAGGGACTTGTCAAGCTGTCTTCCCTGAAGGGACTCTTCACACGCAGCCTGAGGCTGTCACTGTGTGCACTTGCCTTCACTCAAGGGAATGACATAGTTCAAACTTTCGCTCTTTCAGTTTTGTTTACAAAGTAAATGATTCCATGCTGAGACAAGGGCAGAAAAGGGGACAGATATGAGTCAGGGAAAAATGTGTCAATGAGGCTCCAATAAGGATTGGAAGATCCTTCTAGGTCTTTGCTTTACACTATAACTCTCAATGTAGTTCCCTGCTCCAGTACTTCCTCACTCTGTCTTTTGCAATGATCATGAGAGACCCATATGCTGTATTAAAAAAGATCCATGTCTGATCCAGATGCTGTTTGCCACACCAGTTTGGCCTGAAGTCAACAGCACCACCACAAAACAGGCCAGAATGGCTGCACACTGCTGTGTTATTGGAAGGAGGAGCTGCCACCAGCAACATGCCATAAGAACAGAGAGAAATTTCATTTCATTAAGCAGGCAGTACTTTCCAGGAAGAGCTGGAGTAAAGCTGGGACAGCATAACCTCTCATGCATAAAGGCAGAGATAAGAATAACTTGGCTTTGCACGGCACTGAGGCAGAGGGAGCCCAGATGGCAACCTCTGGGCAGGGTACCAGCTTTATGATCTGCTAATGTGCCTCTGGAACACAACCATCACCTATTTGCGAGGCTTCTCTTCCCAGAGCTGCAGATCCGCTTCGTTTACACGTGCTGGTGACAGCCCAGGCTAAGTCTTCTCTGCCTGGAGAGAGGAACTCCACTGGCGATTTCCCACAGAAGAAAACATCTGGAAAGATGTGAGAAGAGAGGGCGGTCTCTCCTGTGCCCTCTGGCCCGCGTCAGTGGTTCAGCAGCCCCGCGGTGCCCTCAGCAGCGCCAGCCCCGCACCGCTCCCGGGAGAAGGAGCTGGAATCCTGCTCAGTCCATCCCGGACCTTCCCTCTGTGTCCGCCTCCCCTGGCGTTTCCTTTCCTGACGCACCCCTGTTCAAAACCACTTTCCTGCTTTTCCCTCTCTCTTTCAGCGCTGGGCTGTCAAATCCCATTTCTAATTAGCAGCTCACGATCACAGCCTGGGAAAGGACCTGCAGAGATCATCAGCCCACTTCCGTTCTTGCAAACAGGACCTGCTGAAGCTGTGTTACTCCTGACACACGTCAGCATCCCCACTTCCACAACCAGAAATGAAGGAGGTGCCTCCCAGCCCGCTAGAGCTGTGCTGTGGTAGGTCACGACCACGATATCAATATAACCACACAGCCATAGGAGTGTTCCAGCATCCCCCTGCACGCCCAGGAACAGCCCCCGGGTGTGAACCCCTCAGTGCCCGGACCCTGCAACACAGGGTAACATCACAGCTCCTCACAATGCTGCAGTTTGTCTTGTAAAATGCAAAGGAGCACTGTGAAAGTTCTTTTGCTGATTTTTCTCACTCCCAGTCCTCAGTGTGGAGATGTGGGGGTGACCCTCCTCAGTTAGCAGGTGACTGTCCACAACCAGACATCTGACAGACACAGCCTTGGATTTATGTTCATTTTCAGTAATATCACCAGAGAATACGCTGAGGAATGATGTCATGTTTAATGGATGTGTCTAAGCAAGATAACATGATACAATAAATTATGGCACCAAGGAAGAGGCTTTTGCTTTAAAATTATTCTTCAGCTGGATTATTAAAATAGGGTTCATCCCCATGCCAATATTCAGCATGAAAGCTATATGCTGCTAAATCATACCAAAATTGCCTCTTATTATAGGATTACAGCCACAGAATTGCTGGATTTATATGTTTCCCTTCACTCATTTGTCTTGATAGTACTTTTTTACTTCTGGGTTTTCCCTGATAACTTGGACACTTGCCTGAGAATATCTCACAAAGCCCTATCTGGCTTAATTTACACTCAAGAGATGTTTGAAAGCATCCACCCATCTCTTTGGGAAACTCAGTGAAGACACAAGTGTCACTAACTTGGGTTTTGAACTGGGATGAATTTCTCCCAGGTTAAATTACCACGGGATTAGTAGTTATTGAAGCCTCCTGTAGCAAGATTGTTTTCAGCAGTTTATTCATGCACACAACCCCCTCCCTCCTGTCATGCATTTTGAGCACTTCCAGAGAAATCACTATGAAAAACAAAATTTCAATGAGTGGATTAGACTAGGGACTACAATTTCCACAATATTCTTTATTCATTTGCTTCCTTGTATTTATGACTTCTTAATTTAAGTGTTAATGGTTTAACCATATTCTGCTATTTTCACTGCTCAGCCTTTCGTGGGAGCAGCAATAGGCTGGAATTACCTCATTTCTTTCTCAGCTGGATTTAAAGATCCTTCTCTCACATAGTTTTCTGCCAAAGCTCAAGGAGCTGTGTCCACTTTGATCAAAATCAGAGCTGTTGACTGCTAATTACAGTCACCTATGACACTTTCTTTTGCATTAAGGTACACAATGTCACCTCACTGAGACTTGCTACCTGGTAGGGAGAGTCTGCCAAATCATACTGCAATCCTTTGTCAGTATTTTTTGCCATACAAATACACTCCTACTCATGCTAAAATTGCTTTTAGTTTTCTATTACGCTAGAACTTCTTTTGAATGAGTGATACACTTAAGACCATAAACAGTTTGTGGTTTTTAATTTTAGATCTCCCACTAGTAAAACTTCCCTTTCCTTAGTCATTTTTTTTTCTTTTCTTGCTTGAAGAGACAACTGCTCATTTGCTGTTGTGCCCTGGGATGTGTGGGTTACTAAGACAGCAGCTTAAACACATAAGCTCTTGACTGCTAAAGGACACTATAGGACAAGTGATTGATAGCTGATGGCTAATGGATTCCTGCTTGGTGCTCCTGGGGGCTTCCATTGCATTTTGTGCCAATGGTAAATTATGGTGAAGAGTCAGCTGGCACTGGCATTTGAGTTGTCTGATGAGTTCGTGGTACAGCACTCTGCAGCCTTCCCTGAATTTGCCTTGCCATCAATCCTCATGGCACAACACCAACATCCTTACTGAGGCCCGTATTTCATGGCAAGGCAGAAGTAATTTTTCACGTATTACATTCCTTGCCTGTTCCCACATGATAACCTGTCTCCCCTGCAAAGTCTTCCCTTTCCTCTGAATGTGAGGCAGCTTGGCTCATTTCTGATCCACACAGCCAAACCACCATGAACAGGGCTTAGCACATGCAGTGTCCCAGGTTTCTCCAATCATTTATCTTTTATCTTTCTGTAAAGAACAGACAGCACATCACATCTTGTCAGCTGCTGAAGAAAACAAGATCAAAGCAGGAACCATCCAGCTACCATGTGGTTTAAAAAACTACCTGATCTATTGCATGGCCCATTGTTTTTCTTCACTTGCATAAGGAAGGTGGATTTGTGTAAGCAAACTGCACATAAGATGTCAGTGGTAACATTTCTGCATGGAAATTGCCTATTTGTGCTCAGATGCAGAATCAGCACAATGTGTGTACTGCAATACATATCATACATAAAATAGACATATAATTAAATATATATATGTATTACATATATACAAATACATATAATATGCATACAATTAAGACTGCTGGTATTAAAGTAGTCAAACAACAAAGATAAAGTATGATTTATTTTTTTTTAACGTGAGACTATATCTAGATCAGGAAGACCTTCACAGTTTCTGCCTCACTGGATTCCTTTCTGGGGTTTGCACTATGCCTGTCCAAGAGCATCAGTGGAGAAACCGAGGCTTATCCTCAGAGCAACACGTTTGTGAGTTGTCACACACGTTTCCATAGGTTTGCGGTGACATGTTACTTTTTTTTTTCATAAAATATTTCTCTTTCTCCTGTTTGGTATTTTTTCTTCTTGTTGCTTAAAAAAATAAGGACAGGAAATTCAACAATAAACAAAATGAAAAAAAAAGTTTAAGAAACACCTAATTACTGCGCTTTTGTAGGGCTCTCTTACTTTCCTTGTAGCTCCAAAGTTGAAGTTACTCCTTTTAGAAAATAGGTTTTTTCCTTTTCCTTTCCCCTATAATTTTTTTTAATGACACCTGGATTCTTTTGAGTTACTGCACTGCCCACCATTATCAAAATATTTAACATGGCAGTGAAGAATTGATGCACCCCATGAGTTCAGCCCTTTTCATTGCCAGTCATATTTGGCTCCAAAGGAGCAGCCCTACTGAAAAATCCAGCTGGGCATTTCACTGTGTCTTGTTTCTCCATTTCTGTTTAAAATAACCCCTGCGAAGCAGCAGAGAGGCAGGAGGAGTAGCCAGGACACACATTCTGAAGAATGTAACTGGTGCTATGAGGGCTGGCAAAGGCAGAACCGAAGCAATCACAGGCACCTCTCTTCTGTTTGCTGCCGAATCCAGCACACACCTCATTCCATTTCCAAGAACTGCAAATCCATGCATAAACACAATAGAAATAATGCTGGCACCTCGTCTGTAATGTGCTGTGCTCTTGTTTTTGGCATTTACTTCCCACTCTAGAAGGCAGGTGTGAATTAATCTCCACCTTGACTACCTCTGGCATCGCTCTCCATCTAAATCTGTTCCCCATCATTTTCCAGAAAGTGTCTGTGGCTGATTAAAGCTCTGCACTGACAGGGCACATTAATCAGATGAAACAAATAGCTGATGAGAGCCATTTCAGAAGCTAAAATACGTAACATTTATCTGCTGTCATTGTGTTTGCTCTGTCAAAATAGGAGCTTAAGCAATTATGAATGTGAAGGCACACAACCTATTTAAGTCAGGCTGTTTCTAGTTCATTAAATCAATCAGGTCTCACCTTCAGGGCCAAAGTGTTACAACTGTGATGTTATTCCAGAAGGATCTCAGTAAGAAAAATCCAACAAATTAGCATCCATCCTCTGCTTAGGTGTGTTCCCCCATTAATGTTAGTCTGTGATTAGAAGCCTTTACACACAGATGCATTCACATTTGAATTTCACACCTGAGAGGCAAAATTTTCATACCTGAATACAGACATTCACCATTTCCACAAAACTTTATTTCAGTGGCCAGAGATTTTCCTTGTAATTGCATGCAATCAAAATAAAAGGATAAAACTGTCCTTTTTTTCCCAGGATATTGTTCATTCAGGATATTGTTTTCCCAGGAAGTTGTTCATTCAGGGCAGAGATTCACATTGTCATTTTGAAGCACTTACCTTTCATTCTTAGTTTAATTTTGGGGTGACCCCAAGACCTAGCAGTTTTATTATACTTTTTTTTCCTTGGTCAGTAGGAAATTACATAATCCTTAATACTTCTTACTTTTCAAGTCTCCTGTCTCTGGCGAATCAAACTTACCATATCTCCCATATCCATATATTCTTGTTTCTGTGCTGATTTCTGAGTGACTTGAGGCACTCACCACAACTTCATTTTAAAATACAAGATTATAAATACTATGACGGCTGGCTCGTGAATATCTCAGTTCAAACCCTCATTTTCTTTGGTATATAAACCCTTCAAATAGGTAGAAAGTAATAAAAAATAGTTCATTGTTTTAGGCTAGATATTATCAGCTACTGTGGGGAAAAAATAAAGGAACTACTTGCAAATTAAAAAAAAAAAAAAAAAATTAAAATTACAGTTTACCAGTCCCAAGTACCCACCAATTCTGTTATAGGGTGTGCAGCTCTTACTAGCAGACAGTAGTGTCAGTCACCATCAGGACTTCTAAAATCCCTTCTCAATGCTCATGTAAGGGATGTACACACATTACAACTTGTTGCAATGTATCTATTACACCCACATTTACAAAATATGTGTCTATTTTACCAATTTAAATTTAGAAACACTTAACATGTGTTGCGAAGTTTTGTGCATTCCTATCCCTCCACAAGAGTCCTCAGGATTGATTTGGCTGGATACTCCCAGGGTCAGATATAAGTACATGGTAAATCCAGATGAGTGTGAAACAAGTGCGCAGAAAAGAAGTGAAAATATTCTTTATAAGTGAATTATTTCCTCCCAATTCCCAAAGTAAACCAGTAAATAAACTCATACTGACAATGAAGAAACCATACTAATCTTGTTCCATACAACACTGGTCTCTTAAATTGCCCCCCTCTTACAAAATTTTCTGCTAAACAACAATGGAAGCTTGGAGGTAAAGAGCTCCTAAATCAATCATAGATTAATTCCTCTGTCAGGTCTTCCTGAAAATGTTCCTGCTGCTGCGTGGTGACAGATGACAGCAAGCTCTGTAACCTTTACTTTGGATTTCTTCAAAGCAGCAGACTAAGAACTGATACCAACACAACTTGTAGGATAGTTTCAACGTTTTAATTTGTGTTGTTTTACAAGTATAAAAGAAAAGCCATGTGTCAGATCTTGCATACTCTTATACACACGAATAACCCTTGCTGATCCTTTGTGTGACTCAAGACTACTCAAGAATACAGTTTTCAGCAGTAGCACTAAACCCTTCCATGGAACACACAGGCCCCTGTAACATTCACAGAAGAGAGTAAAACTGCAGTGAAGTCACAGCAAGAGATCACTCATTCACACACAGACACACTTTGCAGCTCATACTGTCCTCTCCATGCAGCCACTGGATGCACTGAAAGCAACACCCTCCAGACTGTCATTATCTGGAGAAAAACTCCTCTCCCAACTTTACAGCACTCTTCAGAAAAATCAGCTGGTCCCTTAAACCCCTGATCTAACACAGTATCTTTGTGAGTCCCTCCCGCACCTTTCTGCCAGCACAGCTGGATAAACACCCCAGAGCCGCCAGGCTGCTGCCTGGGCTCCTCCCCGGCCCCGGTGACACGAGGCACTGCACAGGCAACAGCCCCTCGTGCTGGCGGAGTGCTTGAACTGTATTTGGTTATTCTGCACGACTAAGGCAAAGCCATAGGACAGTAATAGAACCCGTATAAATATTTTTTTTTTCTCTCTTAACAGTGATTTAAATATTCAGTTCCCTATGCATGCACTTCAGGAGACTGGTATAAAAATAAGAAGTAATATGGCACACACATATACAGTAGTCTGTGAGGTTTAATGCTACTCACTGTGTATTCATTCTGGGCTCCTGGCTCTGTAACTGTCCTACATTTGACTTCACTGTAGCACCATTCACTGTAGCACCAACCTGGCTGAGGTGTGTGAAGCTTTCACTGTTTCCAAATGGCACAATCACAACGGCACCACCACTTACTGTGCCCAAATTCTGCTTTAAGTTCTCTCTTCAGATATGAACTACTTCTACATATGAAGTCACTTTTTAAATTTTCCCCCAAAGACTAACCAGGTCTCAGACCTGTGTACATCTGTAGACAGGCAACCACTCTAATTCCCTGATTATTGATATTCATGAGTGTACAGCTATAAAGACAGATACTCAGTTTTGGCCAAGAACACCAGAAAATTGAGCCTGTCGGTTGAACTCCACAGGTTTGGAAGAAAGGGTTACATTCTCCCTTGCTCCTTTAACTCACTACTGAAAAAAAAAAAAAAAAAAAGCAATAGCCTTTTACATCTAGAAAAGCACAGAGAAATACTATAGTGTATTTTTACACACAAAGGTACAGAGAAACACAGTCGTGTCTTCAAGGAGTCACTTCACTATTCTATTCTCCTCATAGAAATTACAACAGAGGTGTTTGGCATCTTCCCAGATATGATACATTCCCATGGCAAAATTAGGCCAAAAATCCCATTACCATGCACCAATAATTTAATGAGATCTACATACACATACCATACACAGACACGTAGTAAGCAAAATGAAAATATAACTCCATAATAAAACTGAAATATGAAGACATTCATTTACAGTGTAGTAAAGAAAAAAAGAAAAGCAAATTAGATCTTTGCAGCACTGCAGGAGACATATTTCATTATAAATGACCCCAGACCTGAGCTTGAGACACTTTTAATACAATTACACTGATGTCATCCCTACTGAAGAGCTTCACATCCTGCATGATGACAGAATGGAGGCTAAGCTTTGGACACTGGGAGATGCTCTGGGTCATCAGTTCTTTGTTTCCATGAGCAGCCACAACATATAACACTCAAAAGAAATTTTAGGAAAGTGCCAAGCAAACAAAGTGCAAAAAGTTTTCACTCAATTTGTGAAAATACATATGGATTTGTGTATTTCCACTGAATTCTTGGGTGTTCATCTGCTAAAGCTTTCTCAGCAATTTTCAAAATACAGAAACACATTTATTTGTGGTGATGTACTGCTGAGAATAAAAAGTCAATCACTTTCATTTTCTCTTTCAGACTTCAAGGTTGTGATACTTCTGAGGTAAAGAAGTCAGATGGTTTTGAATTAATGATATTAAACTAATCACAACATATCACAGCTCAAAAAGAAGGAATCAGAGTCTTCTATCCCTGTACAAAAAGTCAATGAGCTGCCTGCTTGGTGCACTACCAAACTGCTGACAATCAGGGTAGTGCTCATCTCTCTAACTTCAGCCATCTAAAGGGAAGATGGATAGTCAAAACTAACTGTGAAGGCATCTGGTTAACACTGAGTAACAGGTCTCCAGAGAGTGACTCACATCACCTATGTTTTAGGATGGGGTGAATCACTCCCTGGAGATGTGCACTGGAGAGCACCTACACGACTGGTACACACAGCCTCTAGATGTCTACATAAAGTGACCACCCTGACACCAGAACATCACAAAATATTAAATAAATGATAATGAAAGAAAAATGAGCTATTCCAGAACATCACAATTAATGTGTTAAATTTAATTCCCTTACTAACAAGCAGCAAGCATGAAGTGAAACAGTGCAAAGCCAATAACCCCTCTGTCCATCCTCAGTAACAGTCACATTTCCGTGTCAGTGCTGGCTAATTGGTTGTTTCATGGCAACCCAGACTACAGTGCATTGTGCAAGTCCAATTCTTCCACCACTGAGAGAGGTATTATCTTATTACACTGATTAGAGTGTAAAATAGTCTGCAATTTGATCAAAGCAGACCACAGCTACAGTCCATACATAGTCCAGGTCTAAGCTCTGTTTCCATGCTAGGGTGACATGCCATGGGACATCCTATCTGAAATAAAATTCATTGCCTTCCATCCTCAGACTTCCTGAGTAAGATGAGCATCAGGACAGTTTCTGAAGGATGTCTCTGATAATGACTTAAAATCAGCATGTGACAATAAAGCTATGTGCAAAAAGGCTCTGAAATAGAAATTCACAAACAACAATTGCTCTCTGTACACAAACACACGCAGACACAAATACTCATACACTGTTCTCCACAAAAACAGGCTTGTCAGCCATCATGCAGTGCTACCCCTGCAAGAAAGAAATCCTGTCCACAAGACACGATGCCTAAGATACACAATGTTCCCAGCAGATGATCTGCCACCTTCCAAAGGCACCTACTTGCTTCCAGCTGTACTAGGCATTGGAAGAAGCACTTTGATGAATACTCCCGTTTTGAGAATCTATTGTCTTGCTACTGCCCCGCGCTTCATCAGTATTTTCAGGAGATTTCACCGCCACCTTGCCAGTCAGTAGAGTGGATTTGTGATGCTGGCAAATAAAGTAGAGGATCTTGAAACAGGACAGCAAAGCTTCAGTGACGCTGGAGGAGAAAAGCTTTTTGCATGGGTGGCAGTACTGGTAGAACACCAACATGAAGAAGACACCCATGCAGTAGCTTATCAGGAGTTGCAGGAAGAACAATGGGGCGCAGATGTAGAGGTAGAAGTCAGTTCTATAAATGTACCACATCAGCAGGAGGAAGGCGTTCTCCATCAGCCGCACGATGTAGTACACGGTCATCTGGTACCAGTTCTGGGATTTGCTGATCAAGTCGGGGTCACTGAGCTCCACCTGCACTGCCGACCAGCAGAACATGTTAATGCCAGCGTACAGGAACGTGAGAAGGCACAAGACAATGGTAGTGCCCACCCTGCTCAATTCCTTCTCTATGTTCTCAGGAAACGGGGACTTGCTAAGCCAGAAGATAATCCACGGGTAGAAGCAAAAACCTAAGAAATTCACTAGCACGACGAGGAAAATCCAGATTCGAAGGACAGAAGCGAAAAGCACCAACACCGTGACTCGCGTGGCGATCTCAAAGCTTCTCCACATGAATATGCAGAGGTAGGCAGCGGGTTTCACACGGACATCGTAATCGTCGTACTTTATCTTAATAGCCAGGATGTTGCAGCGTAAGGCACCATAAACAATGGACAGGAGAGAAAGGACCATGAAAATACCTACAAAGAGAAAAGACAAATCAGGATCTTCAGCTTAGCAGCAGACATTGCATCAGAGGAGTGCAGGTGCAGTCATCTTCACTGTACTCCTGGGCATTCCCAGAAGGGTATAATGCCACAGGAGCCATTCCTAGCCTGTACTTGTGTGAACAAAATTAACTCTACCCCAGTCAAACCCAGCACATTACTCTAATCCTACCTCCTGTTTTGGTCCCCGTTTGATATTTTTCCAAGGAGCTAGTAAGAAAAGGAAGGCACTTAGCAGTCATAAGTGTCTCTCCCTCCTCCCCCTGCCAAGGGCTGTTCATACATATACTGTCCTTGCTAACTTCACAGATCAGTCATAAGAGTATCCAGCTTGCCCCTAAACTCCTACAGCACTCCACAAGGCACAGGGGTGCTACTCCCTTTCCATACAGATGAAAAACTGCAAAATAGAAGCTGAAACTTTGGACTAATTTGGACATGCAGATAACTCATTGCTTGTGAAGCTCTATGTTGAAGCAAATCACAAAAAAACTCTGTGATAGACCTCAAAATTGAAAGCCAAAGGAATTTACATCCAGCCCTGTCTACATTGTCTCTGTATAGAGAGATATTTACTCACCTGTCTGCACTGTGTTTTCCTATACATCAATTTTCTTTATATACTATATATAGTATATAGACATATTCTTTATCTGTATCATGCATTTAAAAACTCCTATTAAAAATGTCTTTAAATTCAGATCAATTTTCAGTATCTCCTACCTACCCAGAATCCCTGAAAGGAAGGTTTCACATTTAAATTCTGCAGAAAGTGAAGGCAGAGACCAGATGTTACCTGGGACTGCAGGAGGGCATCCTGTCTTGCCATATTAAGTAGGTACAAACATACACGAATACTGGACACAGAGAATAAACAAAGTCCTAACTGCCCGCAGGGTTTTTAGTGTTTAGTATTTTAGTATTTGCATACACAATTATATAAATACTTATTCACAATTTTTACCAACATATTAAATAGCTGATATTGCATCACATAAAATAAGCAGAGTTGGGAATTCTTAATTATGTTAATTACATTTGTAATGCTTAGCAACCAGTGTTTTCTGCAGCCTTCAATTAGTTTGTGTGCCAATATCCTATAAATAAACTGTATTCCTTGTTCTGCTATAGCTATACGGCCAAGATTATCAGGGTTTGGATTTTTTCCTAATTAAAGTTATTAATTTCTAAGCAATTATTTGAAAGAAACAAGTGTATTTTAGGATTTCTAACAACTTTCTAAGGGAAGTTTCTCTATCATTTCAGCTAATCTCTTTTCCATTATGATCCACAAACACCTCCAAATTACTTGGGAAAATATTTAAATCTTTATATTTAATAGTCCAAGGCACTCTGTAAGGTGAAAAGCATTTACCATTTTATATGATAATTTTGTATGTGCCAGTTTGGTGGTGCTTATATTCTCTGAAAATGTTTATGTTGGAATTGTTAATAGGTGTTTTTAATCATCTTTCTTACAGCACCGTGTTTGAGATGAGAATTTTTAAATGTTCTGTCTTGGGAAAACATTGGCTGAAAGCAGAAAAGCAGGTGAGTTCAGTCAAGAATATTGCTTGATAGCCTGCGTCTCTTTACAAAATCTTTCCTGTAGTTTTGAGCTCTGAAAGAACATAACTTCCAGCAGATAATGAAGCAAAAGAATATTCTCAGAGTTAAGGGAACATAAAGACCTACCCAGTGGGGACTGAGCTCTGCTGTCCTGGAACTCTGCTTGCTTTCTGCTTTGCCAAGCTGAAACATTGATCTTATTGCCCAATTTCACTTCAGGGGATCTATATTAATCTCAAGCCTATTTTATAAACTCAAGCCTTCAAAAGAGGCATATCTCCATTGACAGAAGATAGGTCATGCTGACTCTGGTTTAATACACTAGTCCAGTCCTGCTCCTTTCCTAAAAGCTCATTACTGTTACCAAACCTTCAGTTCAAACATCACTTTTTACTCTGTGAGAAAGATGGTTTGAAGCAATCACAAAGGGAAATGTGGGAAGGTGACATTTTTGCTTTTACTCATCCTGAACAGGTAAAGAAACTTAAATTTAAAAGGCAAAGTATCTTCCCCTGGAACAAGTCCAAAACCTCTAACAGTCCTTATAAAGGAGGCAGTTCTCTTCTTCCTTCCTCCTCCCAAAAGGCTGTATTTTTCTTACAAATCAGAGGTGGGCACTCACAGAGTCATCCAGGGAGGCACTGTTTTACTTTGTTGTTTTGTTACTAGCTCTGAAGTCTTTTCAAGACCTGGTCCTTCCCACGTCAGAAATTGCTGAGACAGTGAATTCTGCTCTAGATGAGCTCCCTCACAAGTACCATTGAAATCTATTACAGATACTATAGTTATATGTATACAAAATAGAACTAGGACTCAGAATAGGCTATTACATGTGGGTTTCCAATATTGTATTACATCCAACATTTTTACACATTTCATGATAAACAGTCATCAAAGCTCTGTGTCTGTCGTTCATCACTAACCTTGAGACTCAGTCCTGCTTTTGCAACTCTCTGATTGTCTTGATCTTACATTCTTGGCAGACTGTGAAATGACAGTTTTGAAGAATGCCAGACACTGGCAAGACCCCAATAATCCAGAAGAAAACGTCCAGAGAAATCAATGAATGCCATGAAATACACAAGAAATATGCAGCATGGCTCTGGCTGACAAAGGATGCTTGCTCTTTTCAGAAGTGTTCAAGACAATACTGGAAGCATTAAGGAGTTTCAAATAGGTTAGAAAGAGACAAGCCATGCCCCAGCATGATGGTGAACAGCTTTAAGTTCTCAGGTGATACTGACCTCGTTACTCCTGAACAAGCAGAATTTGCACAGAATGACAGGGTATGTAGGAATCCAGAAAAATAACAGACTGATGAGGAGACAAGACAAAACATGTGGAAATCAAAATACAAGACAGTGATAATTGTAACAGATGCAAACGGAAGAGAGCCTGAAATTTGGAGGACCAGTGTCAAAGAACAGGGAAGCTGATCTGAAGTGAGGAATAGAAACTGGACTGGCTGGATAAAGGGATTTTAGAAAGTTTCAGTATTTCAGCAGCTAAGACACAACAAGAATATGATTAGGACTTGTTTTTCTGATGAATGAGTTTTAACAGACATTGACACTGTTTCTAACACTTTTTTGTCTTCGCATTTCTGCATTTTAGAATTACATCTGCATGGAGATGCTCCTGGGAAGCATGAAATAAGTGCTGCATTTGCAGGTGGGTTCACCAAACTCACTGGTGAGTCAGCTGCAGCTTATCTCTGTTCATTTCACCCAAGGAAGGTCACTTATCAGTTTGTGATTACAATCTATCTCAGCAGTGAATGAAAATGCCAGAAGCAACAGAGCGTTACAAATGATTATTAAATATGCAATTCTCTGATCATCTGGAAGACTTCACTTCTCCTTGGCAATCATGACCAGTAAGGTTAAAATCAGCAATAAAAGAAATACAGTAAAAAGATGACCTTTCTCAAGTAAACGCCATCTACAGCAAAGGGACTGGAGATTTTGCTAATTGTACCATTCAGCAAAGGATTCAATCACTTTGTCCTCATCCCACATCACAAATGCCACGGTTATTTGAAGAACCTACTTTAGTTAGGAAGAACTCAGGCACTGTAAGGAGCAATGTCTTCCAAGAAACTACTGCTGTGATGTTCTGGTTTTGGCTGGGGTAGAGCTAATTTTCTTTCTAGTAGCTGATACAGTGCTGAGTTTGGATTCTGTATGAGAATAATGTTGATAACACATCGATATTTTAGTTGTTGCTCAGCAGTGCTTACTCTAAGTCAAGGACTTTTCAGTTTCCCATGCTCTGCCAGTGAGGAAGTACACAAGAAGCTGTGAAGCACAGCCAGGACAGCTGATCCAAACTATCCAGAGGGATATTCCATACCACAGAACATCATGCTCAGTGTATGACCTGGGGGAGTTGTCTGAGAGGGGCCAGTCGGTGCTGGGGGATGGTTTGTGTATCACTTGTCTTTCTTGGGCTTTATTCTTCTCCCTCTCTCTCCTTCTGCCCCTCTTACCCTTCTCCATCCCCTTCATTACTACTACAACTACTACTACTACTATTATTATTATTTATTATTATTATTATTTTACTTTATTTCAATTATTAACCTCTTACCTTAGCCTCAGCCTCCCTAGATGTGAAGCTAGTAAAGATCCCTGGCCTCTCAGGGCTTTAGAGATACAACAAGAACTATTCTGTATTTCAATGGAAATGCACCTTCAAGTTCACACAGGTGCCAAAGTCCTTTCATACACTGAAAAGCTGTTGGTCCCATGACCAGCTGGAGATTTCATTTAGCAGTGAGTCAGCAAATCAAGAGCACATCATGGAGCAAGATGCAGAGTCCCACAGTGAGAGATGTGTCCTGATAAGTCCATGTGGTGCAGAAATGCCTGGTGAAGGCTTAACAGCTTGGGTCCAGAGAATAGATGGCCACAGTTGCATAGCAGCTTATTGAGTCCTCCCTTCTGATTCCAAATCAGAGTCTGGCACAAGTAAACACAGTTCATGTCCTCAGTCCATATTTAAAACTGCATTCCTGAAAGTACACCTTCCCTAAGGCAGCATGACAAAATATGCTCTGCAGTGTATCCCAAGGAATTTTCCAGAAAGTTTCATTCAAAAACCAAAATGGAGCAGAGGTAATTTTTTTTCTTCTTCATGAAGACAGCTCGGTCCCTCCAGCTGCCTCCCTCTCAATGCCATAATGGCCACTTTATGAGATCAGTGTTTTTATAGCAACCCAAGTATGCTACAGAAGGTGTCACAGCGTAAAACATGATGATATAAACTTGCAAACAATGTCACCACCTGTCATGCAGATGAAACCTGCTGCAAAATGTTTGGTTCTTGTCTAGAGCAGCTACACTTGACTGCCCCCCCCTCCCAAATACCAAAAAGGTCATAACAACAGCTCTACCTACTTCTGGCAACAGTGACCTCCTGCTGCAGGACACAGATGTAGAGCTGGAGCGTGAGCTGGGGCGCCGAGCCGAGGAACGCCTGGATCACGGAGGCCCTGCTGAACGCAGACCTGTGTGTGAACAGCTTGCCTTCAGCCTGTCCCACTTCCTTCTCAATTTCTTCTGTGTACCCATCCTTGGGCATCTGCCTCTTCTTTGTGATGCTGACATAGGGCTCTTCAACTCTGCCAGCATGGAAGTAAATATAAAAGGCTTCCACACACCTACAAGCAAACAAGTAAATAGAGTGATAGGGCAAAATGAAAGAATGAAAGGTCTCCCAATTTTCTGGTATTTTAAGCAATCACACACTAAGTCCTAAGCCATTTGTTCACAGAACAAGGCCTGTAGGTTTTCTCCTCCTGGTAAACTTGGAATATGACAGATTTCACTCTTTAAAACATGAACTACGTGTGACTAGAGGGCAAGAACCTGGCAGTGGGGTTGTTTGTAGTACTCAGACTTGGGAGGAGGTCTAGTTGTTTCCTGTGAGCTGCCTTTGATCTCTGGTGTCCCATTAAAGTCCTCAAACTACTCATCCACTACTAGGCTGCCAAACCCAGGACCCAAATTGGATGTGTTTCTCAGGTTCTCATCTTTCTCTTCTTGTTATCCATACATCTGTGACTGGCTAATGGGACATGGCAATAAACCCACTGTTCATACCTTTGCCTTAAAACACCTGAAGAGAGAAGCTCAGGGTACAGGCAGGTGCTCACACCTCAAAACTTTACCAAGCAGTGGTTAAAACACCAGTAACATACCAGAGCAGTGAAAAGCAGCAGTTTTGAGCCTCACAACCCTTGAAATCAACATTAAAAAAAAAAAAAAGACACAAGAATAGGAGCTTTAGTTTTTATGTTTGCTTACATTTATTGCACTGTTAAAGAAATATCAAATATAATCTTGCAAAAAGATTCTAAGTAAGAAGATGCAGTGTTTCCAGTTGCTGCAGCTCTTCATACTTTAAGCACAGTGGGAGCCAAACTTTCTTGTTTATACAGGTCTAACTTACTGCTGACTGACTTCCAAGGAACAAACTGGTCCCAGCACTCACACTTCTATTCATAAATTACATATTGTTGTACTATTTGCTGCCTCTACCCATGCACAGAGGCTAACCCATACATTTGGGAGGGAAAAGAAAAGGTTCTTTGCAGAAAATGCTGCAGCAACAAGGACAATCTGGCTCCTGGAGTATTAAAGAAGATAACAGCTCCAGACAGGTATCGGCAAGGAAAAAACAGCTTCTGCAACTTCCTTCCAATTACCATTTTTTAATTGGCAAAAACTTTAGGAAAAATATTCTAAGAGAACTACTTGGGTATGAAGGTGTCCAGGGTGGGCTTGGGCATCAAGCAGGACCCAAAACACACTGGGAAATAGTCACCCTTGTCTGGGAAGTCATAACAATCAAGGAACAACAGAGGTACAGATGAAATCACAAACCAATGGGGAAGGGAGAAGAAAGAAAAAAATTATTTCTGTCTATTTTAATAAATTTGACTTCATTTTTTCCCCCAACTGGACCACTAGCAAGTTTCAACTGCTCTAGATGAAGAGCAATTTTGGGATTGTGTAGTACTATTCTTGATTCATTAGGCTTCAGTCATCATTATCACTAAAGCTATTCAACATTCCTGCTGCTCTGGAGGCTCCATTCACAGAGGTGACTTTCTGTCTTCCCCTCATTAATCTTTTCACTCCCTGTCAATCTTGTTCCACATGAAAGAATCCACACGGCCAAAAATAAAGTGTGAAAAATTAATAAAGCACTATGGCTTTATGAAGCCAGCATAGATTCTGAAACCAACAAATTGATTTTATTCCAAAAGAAAGATCCCAGAACATTCTTGTCTCACTTAGTATTCACAGCCATGCATTCACCCTGAGCTGAGGGCAAGTCTGAGTATATTATGGAAAACTGGATCTCAGCATCAGGTTCTGAACTCTTGCCGTGTGTGATTAGAAGCAGATAGAGTCTAGGGACCCATGTAAAAAATATGCAGTGATCCTATAACAGAGATCAGATTTATGAGACTACTGACAATAGCAAACATTATAATCAATCAAACATTGAGTTTTGGAGCAAACATTTGATTTTCATTTATTAGCTGGGTATTAAGTAGCAGTATATTGTTTGTGATGGGGATTATTTTTTGTCCATATAGAAAAGCAAACACAATGTGAAATGGTCTGATGAGCAAATCTTGGAGCCAAATGGGATTTTTACAAGTACAACAGCGTAATAAAAATGCTATGTGCAAGCACTCAGATTACATTGATAATGATGCCCATTTTCTCCCAGGCCCTGTCAGTCCCATGCAAGAGTGTTTCTGGAGGCCAAGCCTTCTGGGACGAATAACAAATGCACTCAGGATTCCAGCTGGTGCCACTGTCCAAGCAACTGCTTCAAACAGGAGCAGACTGGCAGCTGACACACTGGAAAGAACAAGCACCAACCTAAAAGTTTAAGGAATAGAGTGTGGGAGGGGCACAGGCACTTGAAGGGCCACCCTGGTGAGAAGAATCCGGAACTGTGATGAAAATCAATTCAAATCATGTTCCTGTGTCAGATTATGACTTTGCCTATGAAATACACGCTGAGGGGTTGGGCATCTTGTCTTTAAAGGAACTACCTGGCTCGTTCTTTTTTAGCACAATGCAGGAAGGGGATTGCTTCATGGCAGCCTTCCCCCACAGTTACAAACTCCTGCAGCATGGTGAATTCCACAGAAGCCCTCATTGCTGCTCTGCTTCAGAGGAACAGGAGTGAGAGATCCCAACTTCTGCACAATCCATCTGCTGCAATGCAGTGAGGTTTAAGGCCCTTTCAAGAGCTCTTCATACAGTGTCAAGAGCAGAAGGCAAGCAGAGGCTGCCTCCTCTGCATGTAAGGCGCTGACAACCACAGCACAGGCTCTGGAGGAACTAAAATTGCTCTGAAGAAAAAAAAGTCAGATCTACTTTCTACAGTGAAAGTTAAGAGGTAAGAAAAGAATGGTGCTACTTTCTCCCCTGCTGCCATATCTTGGCAGAAAGAAGAGCCATACTTTTTCAGGGATCCTGATGGTGCCCACAAAGAGTGATTCAGCCACCACACATTTGTCTACTACACAGTAAGTAGGAGGAATAATCCTACCCTTATATGCTTGCTGGGAGTGAGCACCTCATTCCCTCTTTTAATCACAGATGCGTGGGATTTGAACATAGGCAAAATAATGGTGGTGTGAAGAGGGAGAAGGAAATAAAAACAGGGAGCTTTCTACAGCCAACCAAATGGCTATTTGAGACCTCTCCACATATGCCCTCTGCAAATGTACAAGAAGATTTCTCTAATTACTTCATTTTTACTAATTCCTTCTCTTTAGAGAAGTGTGCAAAAGACTTATCAGCCCTGCAGATTTACTTACCTGCATCAGGTAAAGATCTGTTCCTCACTCATTGTTCTACCTTCTACCTGCACTGGCTTTCTGTTCATCTCACCAGGGACTCCTAACACATCTGCTCAAGAATAAAGGAAAAAGAATTGCCTGAATAGAGACCAGACATATTCTTCCTATCTGGAAAAGAGGGAGATGCATCAATAGTTGTAAAGCTTAGAGCTAGCAGGATGTCCTACAGTGAGACCTGCTGATGAAGTCCTACGAGGAAGGGAAGTTTTTAGACCTGTTCTATTTTGAACTATTAAGCAGGTCACTGGGAAAGAGAGACTACACAACGTCACTGAAGCAGTATCTGCACCATTAGAGCTTATTAGATTGCAAACTGCAGACTTAGATGCCTAAAACATGAATGACTGTAAAAAAATTGGGGTTTTTCTTTTTCCTTTTTTTATGTCCTGCAGCTCACAAAATAAAACTTGGGCCATAACAGCAGCTCCTCTGGCAATTTGATGCAATCTTCCTCTTGCATCTGCTGTGCAGCTGTCTACATGGTACATAGAGATATGTAATTGTTTCTCCTTGTGCCTTGAGAAACAAAGCCTGATCCTATTTTAAAAAAAAGTCTATTGTTTATATCCTTGTCCTATCATAACCTGAGGAAAACAGTCATTATTGTTCTAGATAGGGGGCCTGTTATATTTACTTGAGATGTTTTTAGCAAGAGTTCATCCTTCTGCTGACCCAGCCCCTTCCTGATTGCATCTCCCCACACGGAACAGGGTTCACACTGCACTAACAGTGACCTGTAGTCACTCAAGCTTCCCACTCCATGAAGTTGGTACCAGAAGGAAGCACTGAAGGTTCACACCAGTCCCTGTTGATGATGCCACTTCAGTACAGTCTTCAGTCAATGAGGTGGGAGGGAACTCCTGCATCCAGCAGACTCCAACACCACCAACATCCCCAGGGTGTGACTGTAAGCCCTGACTGGCCAAGTTCAGTTTGTTGGAAATCTGCACTTCAGCTCTTGATCTATCTGTTACTTGCAGAATTAAAAAGGGCAAGCAAGTTAGCAGGGGGTTCCCTGGTGCCTTTCATGAAGCGTAAGGAGAAAAGGAGGCTCAGGGGAAACCTTAAAACTCTCTACAACTCCTAAGGAGATTGTAGTGAGGTGGAGATCAGTCTCTTCTCCTGAGATAACAAGAAACAGGACAAGAAGAAATGGCCTCAAGCTGGTCCAAGGGAGGTTCAGGTGGACATTAGTCAAGATTTTCTCACTGAAAGACAGTCAGGCATTGGAATAAGCTGCCCAGGGATGTGGTGTAATCACCATGCCTAGAAAGATTCAAAAGTCATGTGGATGTGGCATTCATGGACATGGTTTAGTGGTGAACACAGTGGTGCTGGGTTATCAGTTGAACTCAATGATCTTGGAGGTCTCTTCCAACGTAAACAATTCCCTGATTCTCTGAGGAGTTATTTACACTGTGAAGAAATCCTTAAGTGTACAGCAGTACACCAGCAAAACTACATCCAGTTATTATGTATTGGAATTGTAGCAGCACTTAAAATCTCAGGATGACCTTGGTGCTACAAGCGCCATCCAAATGGAGGGAACAAAGAGAAAGGCCCTAGCACAGGAGAAGCCTGAGCCAAAATGCTCATCATGACCTTCCCAAAAGAAACAGAAATGTGATAAACCTCTCATTGACACTGCCTACTGTTTTAAGTAATTATTTTCTGTTTTAATTTACTTAATGTGGTAAAAGAATCTCCTTTACAACAAAAAACCCCCAAACCAAACCTATCCAAATACATCTTCTAAGCATCCAGACAAATCAGTGCACTCATAAGGAGTGGCACTGACCTGAAGTGCTGCAGGAATCCCCCATGATGCCCAGAAACCTGCAGTCCTTTTGTTCCAGCCAAGTCTCTGCAGAGCCTCTGGCATGCCTGCATCTTGAGGATCACAGCCAGGCCACTACGGGAGATAGGAATTGTGCTCTACAAATTGCTCCAAATTTATAGAGAAATTCCTAGGGGGTGGGAGAAGAAATTAAAAGCAGGGTACACTAACAGTACACCAAAAGTCCTCTCCAGGAAGAGGGATGCTACCTAATTTTAGTCCTTCCAGTGGCAGCAGCAGGACAGCGAGTGCCTCCCAAACAGGTGGAGTGTGGGTGTTTGGGGAAGGTGGTGCCATGCAAGAAGGTTCCATGAGAGAAAGTACTTTTTCCTCATCACTGGGATGATTCAAAATAGGCTGAATCATTTGGCTTGCAAGGCTAAATACCCTTCTTCACTGTCAAGATATTTCCAAACCACTCCCCACAATTTAAAGGTTTATTTTTAAGGGGAAAAAGGAAGGGGGAAAAAAAATCTAGATTTTAAGATGAAGAAAATCTCACGTAACATAGATGGGCTGATGATAAAGTAGTGTGCTGATATCTGAGTATTTAAGTCTGAACAGAGAAATCCTGACTATTCTGTATCATACCAAACCAAACAGAGATAGTTAAAAAGTTGATGTTAAGTTTCTTTTAAAGCCAGCCAAAGCTGCCAGCCCTCTGTTGCAGCATGTCATCACACACAGCCTGAAGGCTCTTAAACATTTCATTCCCATGCCACAAGCAGACAGAGCCTGGGGAGGCTCTACTGTCTGTGTCCTGTTTGACCTAATTTGACCCAGGCCTCCCTGAAAAGTCCTGGGCTGTGCCAGTGAGACACAAGAGTCCCAGCAGGGAGGATGAAGCCAGGCTTCACACGAGGCAAGCAGATGACTAAGAGCAGCAGGATTCTCTGGAGCAAAGGAGCAGAGGTTTGCCTACAAGGATGGAGTAAAATGCCTCCAAGCACAATGGTCCTTTTCAGCTTATGGAAGTTAAAGTCACAGTGCAGTGATGATAGAACCAAAAAACACTTTGCCTTCTAGCTATGACCTCACACTGGTGTGCATGCCAGTCCACACAGGGTAGAAACCCTCCTGTGCAAAGCAGGGAAAGGGAAGATATTTTGTGTGCTGAAAACATGAAAATATTTACAGTGCAGAGCTATATCTGACAGGAAGCAGTTTCCTCTTCTGACAGATACAACAATCTTTAGTTGCAGGAAGGCAAGGAAGGAAAAAACCTCCAAATCTCAAAACCCTTTACTGTCTGTCTCAGATCACTTTGCCTTCCCACACTTTTGTGCTGTATCCTATGAACTGACACATTTCCCTAAAAGTAAATGGAGGTTGTTTTCTACTAAACTTTTAATTTGTAGAGTCCTCCCAGCCTTTAACAGAAAATAAGTTTTTCAGGTAGCATGAATGTACTACCCTTTTTAAATTAGTAATTATAATTCCAATTATCCTGTCTTTGGAGAGAGGTCAACATACATCAATTTGTCATGCCTAAATAATGCCACGGGGACTATGGCACAAGCATGCTGCAGCACATCCAGAACATCTTCAAACCTTCTGGAAATGCTAAGTTTGTAAATCTTTGAGAAAGGAAGAAGTGCAGAGTTGGCAACGCGCTAGAGGAGGGGAGAGGGCATCCATATGCTCACTAGTTTTACAGCAGTGATTGCAGCTGGGAGTTCACCAAGAGAGCAGGAACTGTGTTCTGTCCAAGATAAGATTTGTGTTGTAAACAGAAAACTTGATGTTGAGAAAGAAACAGAAAGTCAAGTCATGCTTGGTGGTTGAGGTCAAAATACAAATCTATGTTTCTTTCAGATAATGAAAAAGAACGTTCTATTTCTTCTTGTTGCTCAAATCCTTTGCTTCTTCACATATTCTAGCTTGACATTAGATACTTTCCTTGTCTGATGTCAAGAAATTGATTTACAATGACAAAAGTCATGTACTTATTTTTGATAGTTTATTTCTCTTTGGTTCCTCTCTTATTTTCCAAGAATGTGAAAGCATTTTGTTCTTAGCTTTTAGAAAATCAGAGCTGTTTAAGAACGGTTAAGCCATAACTTAAACATCTTTAAAATATTAACAAAGCAAACAAAAAATCCATGCATGGTTATAGAAGAAGTCAATGCTTTTGAAGTGTAAGATATTTTGCACTATCCAAACTGTTCACCTTTCTTAGTGTGAAAAAATCTTTCTTTTACACACTATCCAGGAATTTCAAAAAGTTGGTGATACTTTTCCTAACCTCTGCTACAGACACACTGCATTTAATTCCCTTTCTTTTTAAATAAAAGATTTGAATATAAATTTAAAATGAATGCTGCCAGGAAACATTTTGTCTAGGAGTTGCACACTGCGGTAACTTTTCATCTAAATATTTTGATTTTTTTTTCCTAAGGGTATTTTCAATGAGACATTGAACTGGAGTAGAAAAAATCTCCAAAGCTCTTTGGGGCAGGGAGATCACGTTTAGAAAAAAGAGACTAGAGCATCACTGATGTTCCAAGACGCACGGATGGGATGGGTACGATCGCTGTTCTAAACTCACAACCGAGTGAAGAATCTCCCGTTCTCGTGGAAGTGATCTGAGAGCAGAGCGCCGGGGATGAGGCAGCAGCGAACACACACAACCATCTGCAAGAAGCCTCGGGGATGTTAACCCGGCGCAGAGCGGGAGGCGGAGGGGGCTCTCCCGGCTCCCAGGCGGGGCTCAGCCCCTTTCCCCGGGGCTCGGCCCGCGGGTTTGTGCCCGCGGCATTCCCGAAGGACGCGGCTCCTCCCGCAGCTGCGGCAGGACGCGCCCGCGGCTCCCGGCGGCGCGGAGCGGGAGCGGCAGCGGCAGCGGCCCCACCCGCGGCGCACAAAGGCCGGGGGGCTCCGGGGGGCTCCGGCCCCGGCCCGCCCAGGGCGGCGCGGACTCACCGACCTGACGAGCGGCCCCAGCTGCAGCAGGTGCAGCAGCAGCACCAGCGGGCGGTCGCGGCTCACGTCGCGGTGGATGAAGACCAGGCTGAGCTGCACCAGCGCGCAGGGCAGGAGGGCGAAGAGCAGCGTCAGCCCCTGCCACATGCGGTCCCCCGCCGCGCGGTACCCCGCGCTCAGGCACAGCGCGGCCGCCGTCTCGGACAAGAA
>VZTJ01005050.1:457336-497691 GCA_013397795.1 Orthonyx spaldingii
GAAGAGGACGAGGGAGACGAGGACGGAGCCCGGGAATTTCATCGCCGCGGCCGCCCTGAGCCGGCCCGCCCAGCCGGCGCCGAGGCGCGATAGGGCCCAGCGCCCGGCAGAGGGAGCGCCGCGCCCGCCACCGGCCCGCGGCCTCCGCAGGCTGCGGCTGCAGCCGGCCCGGAGCTGGAGCCTGGCCGGGCTCGGATCCCGCCTGGGGCTCCGTCCTGGGCGGGGCTGCAGCCTGGCGGGGCTGTGAGCGGAGCAAGGTTCCCCGGCCGTGCGCCGGGAGCTGCCCCTCATCGTGTGTCCCTCAGCCGTGAGATGCAGAGCTGGACTGAGGGGGGCTGGTGGGAAGGGGCCGAGCGGTGCCCCTCAGGGCGCTGGGTCAGGCTGGGGCGTTCGCGCAGGCACGGGAGCGCTTAGGGTGGGAAACACAACCAAACCGTGGCTCTGAGTGTCACGTCCAGGCTTTCCTTAAACACCTCCAGGGCCAGGGACTCCACCACCGCCCTGGGCAGCCCGTTCCAATGTCTAATCATCATTTTTGTGAGGAAATTCTTCCTAATGTCCAGCCTGAACCTCGCCTGGTGCAGCTTAAGACCGTGTCCTCTAGTCCTGTCACTGGTTGCATGGGAGAAGAGTCCGACCTCCTCCTGGCTACACCCTCCTGTCAGGGACTTGTAGAGAGTGATGAAATGGAGATTCTGAAAGGAAGAGGGAAGGGCAAAGTCCTGTACCAGAAAGAAAATAACCCTGAGCAACAATAAAGGCCAAGAGACAGATGATTTAATAAATAAATAAACCCTACAACAAAACAAACCAAAAAGGCAGAAAATAAGTTCTGAGTGCTGTGGAGCGTCTCCTGATGCACCCAGCTCACACACCCTGATCAAGGCAGTGCGGCAGTGTCAGAGGTGCCCTTTTAGCACTCTGCCAGGTGGATCTCCTCTTGCTTGCCAGACCTTTTCCTTCAAAGGTTTCTTGGGCCACAGACCCCCAAGTCCTGCTGTGACACTCTTGACCTGCAGCTCTGCCCGCTGTCCCTAGGCCCTTCCCCATCACCAGTAGGATCCTTTCTCCCTCGTGTCACCAGAGCTCTGGAGTCCTTCTGGAGATGTGTATGGTCACCCTGACAGTACCACTGATGCCTGCATGGATGAGCAGCACAGGGTGACAGCCTGAGGGAAAGAGAAGCCTTTGTAGTCTCCTCACAGATCCTGAACCTGAGCACCTGGCAAGAAACCAAACTGAGGTACCAAGCCAGGTTGGCAGATGGTGCCCCTGTCCTGCAAGGAGTCTCCAGTCATTGCTTCTCTCCTCCTCTTGGTGCAGGTACTTGGTTCATGCTCAGCTGGCTATGGTGATGGATCTTATTTCTCCTTGCCTGTTCCCAGGTAACTGCTGATCTGCATGTGGGAGTTAGCTACAGACTTGGGACCTACCACGAGCCCTAGAGAAAGGCAAGATAAGGGCTCTGAGATGTTATTAATGGGATAACACTACTGGCTACTTCTGCTTATCTGCTACTGTTCTTTAATGCAATTTAGGGCATCTCCAGATTTACACAAAAAATGCCAATAAACACTTGGCCATTTCTTTAACTGCTGCACTGGCAAATCTGGAGTCCCATTACTCAGCTCAAATTAAGCTCACATCATGATGACAAAGATGGAAACCTTGTGCGCAGGCCTAAGTGAATTTAACGCTTGTGTCCTTCATTGGGAATGGAGGGGTCTTTCTGGAAAGGGAAGAGGCCATGAAAACTGAGATTTAAGCAGATTGCCAATAAATACCTAGAGTGGGAAACTTTACAGGCCAAAAGCAACCTGTCTTTTCTTGTGGGAAACTAGCATGAGGTGTTTTACCTAAGCACTGTGTGCAGCCTGGATGATTTACCTCATTCTAAAATGATTTACTTTACTTTTGATAACCACTAAAAAGCTTTTGGAGCACTGAGTCATGACTATTCTGGAAGGAGGAGATGCCAGCACTATGAAAGTTAAGTACAGAAATAATCCAATGCAAAAATCATACTGTTCAAGGTTGGACTTTTATTTAAGGCAAAATATAATCACAGCTTTAATATTCATAATATGGATATACACGGTTTGTTCTGCCACTATGAAGCTTCATATTCATATCACTGCTTTTAAAAAGCTATAAAATCTAGTTTCTATCATAATCTACAATACAAAACTAATACAATAAACACATTCTGAAAGATCACAGTGTTTTAAAATATTAGAAAAGCAGGGGTCCTGCTTTCAAACAATAAGGTGCATCTCTAAAGAATCAAATCAACCTTGATTCTACAGGCCTGTACCACATCATGGCTGTGAATGGCTGTAACACTGAGAAACCAATCTAGGGTGTGGCACATACTCAAGGAATGAACATCACACATTGGTATATACTGAATAATCAAGTGTCACCAACACAAACTAGACATGAAATAATGCCATTTAAGTTCCCTGTACGTTTTATTTGTATTGGTATTCACGTGTATTGCAGAGATCTCGAGATAAAATGTGTATAAATTGCTATCAAAGAGGGCCCTGCATATGCAAACATCTGTGCTTTCCTCATACTACACAAACAAGCCTTACTAATTCCATGGGACTCATGTGTAAAGGAAAGTTTGTAGGCCTGGGGTCTGGAATGACATAGTTCTACCCCGTTTCACCCATGTGGAAGGAGCTACCTTACATGCCTGGAATCAGGTGGAGGCTCACCACTGACATCAGCCAGTGGCCTATCAGGCCCGTAAAATGAGTGCAGGAGGCCAATTCAGTGGCAAAATCAGACCATTGTTAAGGAAATCCTTCTTCTCTCACGTGTGGTCATGGTGATGAAGACAGAAGCAGAGTTAAATTTCTGGTCAGACAGCCTTTCTCTTCTGTATGTGTTTGACTAGAATCTGTTTTCTATTCCCTACGGGATATAATTGACTTAAGGACTTCTACATAGTCATACAATGCTGTTGCTGAATATCAGTACACTATAAAATCTCTTTTATTCAAATATCATTATACCACTAAGCAAAATGAGCTTTTAATTATTTTTCTGCAGTTCTAGTTGGTATTGCTGCACTTGACCTAAATGCCTCCATCTCCTCTTTGAGTCATGCAATGAACAAAGTCAAGGGACTCCCTTCTAAGCATTAAAAATAAATATGGCCTTATGTATTTTCAAGCAGTGTGCTATTTATAAAAATTTGTTTGAGAGCATGATGTAGAATTTTAAATATACGGGGTATAGGACCAATGGTGACAGTACAAATTAGTCAAAAGGTTTAATAATTCAAAGGCAGATTGAAAGTTGGTGCTTGTTGGCTTCTTGAATGCATTTTTTTAAACTGCCTCATCATGGATAGTGCATATCACTTCTGTTCCATTGAAGGATAGGAGCAGGCAGTAGGTTCAGCTACAGGCAACTCCTTCACAGACAAATGTTTTTTAACATTTGATGACTTTGCTATAATGGCAATGAAGTGCTGTTCAAGGCAGTTGAAACCTGCACAGTGCTTGCTGTACCACTACCTGTGCAATGAAACTCTGTGCTATTCCCTTGGAAAATGCCTGTTCACATCCAAAAATTGCTCTATTGTTTTGAGGGCCCTGAGCATTTTTGGCTTATGGCTTTGAAGTATGTTGCTCCCCTCGTAGTGGGATTTTTGGTCATTTTCTTATCACTTTTCAATTTAGCTTTCTGCTGTTACTACTTAGACTAAGACATATTTCTATAAACTGAAATGTCTTCTCAGAGCAGTCCAGGCTGTGCTGCCAGCCAGCAATTGCTATCAGTGTAGTTCTTCAGAGCAAGATTACTCTTTGAAAATCTATAGGGCAATTTTAGTCCTGATATACTAATCTTCCTACAGATTAGAACATGCACTCATGCCAGTGAATATTCAAGGTATGTAGGAGAAGATTACTGCACCTGAGATTTACTTGGCAGACTTCAGAGATCCAAAGAACAAGGATATAGTCTCAAAATGCATGCATACACTAAAATAGGTCACTGTTGGCATAAAACATGCAATATGTTGGCAGATGCTGTAACTGTATATGCAGAAAACTATGTGAGTACAAAACCTTGATTGCTTATCAAAGTTTCCATTTGCACATATTGCCCCTGTACATGTCTGAATACAGCAGGTACCTATGGCTCATTTTTTTCCACAGTATTAAAAAAAACAATCAGTATTCTTGTCATGTTCTTTCCACGTCCATATATAATCAGGATTAGAACATCAAAGTGGCATTACTTAATTTGACAGAATAGCAATAAAGGTGATCCCTTTACTTGAACTCACTTATGTGTACTTCCCATAACTATTTAGAAGTGTATTTTGGAATGTTCAGTCATTTCACTTGGTTTCAGTTGTCCTGACAGAACTGAAATACTGGAGAAGTGACCATGCTCCCTAGAAAGTCTCTGTTTTATCTAATGATGTAAAACACCAGTGACAGTTGTTACACAGGACACTGATTTCTCCTTAGCAGGTGGGAAATGGCACAGCCAATGAGAAGAGACTATCTGGGAGCATAAAATAATGTAATGCAAGTTAGTAGAACACCCTGCTTAAGCAAAATCAATCTTATTTTCAAGAACAAAAGACCTGGGCTGGTTCTTCAGCCTCCTCAATTTATTCATAGGTTGGGAAACAAAGGCGGGGAAACTGAAGGCAACAATGATGCAAACAAAGGTACTGAGAGCAGTGGCACAAAATAAACACGTGATTATGTTGTGAGTAGCAGGTAAAAATAAAGATATATTTGTTACAACTGTACTGTTGATAAAACTTATTGCATCTAGTTCTATGAATCCTGAAATCAATAAATCTGGACACTACAGATCTAATTTCCCTCAAAATTATTCCCTGACAGTAATCTATGATGGCAGGCTAAAAGTCATGAACAATATACAGCTCCTTAAACTGATGTGTAATCTACAGCTTTACTCACAAATAGCACCACACAAACACAGGTACATCACAAATAAGCACCAATACCCACATAATGCATCCTCTTTGCTTTAACAGCATAATCAGAAATACTATTATATCACTTAAATTCCTATTGCCTACACTTTAGGAACTAAACACAAGAAACTAATGTGCAAACATGACGTAGTTACCGTGTTTTACACTTTGAAAGAGGCTTCTCGAGGTTCCCATAACACAGTCTTTTGTCACAGCACCATGGCAGGATCTGTTCAGATAGACATTTTTCAGTCCATAAGGGCCCAGTTCGGGAGCAGGAGGAGACAGCATCCCACGGAGAATGTCTAGCAAAGGCTGCATGATTGATTTCTCAAAGCAGGAAGAAGGATACACAGAGGACCTTACTTTTTATGACACTGAAAAGTGCTGACAGCTCTACTCAGGTTGCTTTCCTGTCACTGTCTTAAAATCAACAAATAAAGGCTGCAACAGCATGTATGTAATAGCATATACAGTACAGAGAAAAAAAATCAGAGAGACAATAAGGAGGGAAAAGATGACAAAACCCCTGCTCATTTAATGAGTGGCATTTTCCACAGAGCCCCGGGTGTGTTTGCACTGTGTTCAGAAGCTGTGACTTCAGCACATCTAGGAGCCACCTTAACCCAGCCAGGTCAGGTAAGAAAAGCCACAAGTCTCTAAGAGTGAGCTCAAACTGCCACATCTGATGAAAGAGATGAACAAATATGTTCCAAGATTTTTACCAGAGGTATCCCATGAGACTGGATGTTTGTGTGCTACCCTTGCCGCAGTCAGTGCCAAACTCACATAACCTGCAGAGATCTTTGGGACCTAGATATCAAAAACTGGGTGGTTCCATGGGTCTTCTCATTGTTGAATGGACTCACTCTTACTCAAATAACTGTTTTCTTTGTCCCAGGAAGCCAAAATAGGCTTCCACATACAGAGAATGATTGTGGGGACAGGAGATCTGTTTTGCTCATGCTGTTGGTCACAACACAGCAAAGATCAGAGTCTGCTCTGAATGCGAATTGGAAAAAATTCTACAAAGAGAGAGACACAGGAAAAACCACTGGAAAACTGACACTGAGCTCTTAATGTTTATGTCTTGGCATTGATGAAGAATCACATTTAAAAATAAATGCAAACTTGACCACTGGAAGTTAATTATAAAAAAGTATAAGTATAATAAATCAGAGTGATTTTATTTACTGCTATTATGCTAAGTTTTAATATATATGTGGTATATGTTATAGTATCAACACTCATAACTTGGTCTGAATCTAAGTTACTGATTTATAATACTCTAGATTTATTAAGGTTTTGGCAATGGTTTTCATTTTCAAGCAACTCCTGAGAAATAACTAACTGGAAACAATTAAATGTTGTGGCCCATTGATAATTAAAGAGTAGGCACTGAGGACAAAATCAAAAGGTCATGATTACTATTCTGATATGTGTAGATTCTGCTAAGGCTTAAGTCTGGAGTTGTTTGGGGTTGTTATCAAAGCACAAGACAGCTTTTGTTTATGTTTGCATCTCTAAATATAAGGGTCAGAAATAAATGAAGGATTGCAGAAGTGTGAGTCTGCATGACAGCAGAACCTATTTCTCTGTCTTCCAGTAAGACAGAACATGATTACAGGAGCTATTTAAATGCAGTGGCACAAATGTTATTACTCACATTTGTGCTGAGTGACATCACCCTACAATAAAAACTGAGACTGAAAAATGACTGACCACAGGGAAGAAGTGGATACGCGAAGTTTTACCTTCCTTAAACATTTATTTAAGAAGGTTCCAGTTATGAAATATATGAGCCACATGCATTACAGGAACCAACTAGACAAAAAATCCTAATGGATTTGGGATGTTCACTACTGACAATTGACTTTGATCTGATCTAACAGGAACATTTCCACAGGGCTGGGCAGAGCACACTCACATCTCCACTGATTTTTTGATTCAGCCTCGTGTACACCTCCCGACAGAATTCATCCTTCTGTGTGCACACATCTCACTGCTCAGAGTAACCAAGAAAGTGACATTAGTGGCTTTCTTAAAAGACCATCTAACCTTTTAAATTATGTATTTTAATAAACACATAACAAATGTATATTGAATTTTAACATTTCCATTCACTAAAAGATACCTAAATTCTTGACAAACTGATACAGAACTGCATTGCTTTATCCATCAGTGAAATATGGTTATTTCTATGATAAAGTAATTAATTAGAGCTGCACAGTGCAAGACAAAGTAACAGAAATCCTTACCTGCAGCTCATAATAATGCAAACCATCTCATTAAAATAACAGTGGCAAGGGCAGGAATGGGATCATTATATTAAAATGTGGAAGGATTGCAAGACCCGGCTCCAACTTATAGCCTGATCAAAGCCCACTGAAATGAAATGGAACTTTAATCCATTAGGCATTAAAAATAAAGAAATTGTAATCTCCTCCAGCTGAGAATGCAGGAAGAGGGACTGCATTGTTTGGCAGTGCATGCACAGCAGCTTTTTCTCTCTCACTTCAGTTTTTGACATATTGGTCTTCCTGATTTCTCTTTACAGATATTATTCCCATATAAATAAAATTAATTAAATAAATAAATAAATAGTAAATATATTTTAAATACAGATATTTGTTTTCTATTTTTAGTACAAATCTATGTTAGTGTTTTCTTTACCTTTCAAGTACCATGTCATCATATCTATAATACATAGAAAACAGCATATAATTGCAACCTTAAGTGCTAAGTGCAACTACTATTGAGCAACCCATTTATTTCTATCTAAATTATTTTCTAGCTAAAAATCACTTGGGCATATACACTATTTTGTTAACTAGGAAAAAAAACAATTTTGAGTTTTGCTATTAGGTTTTTTCTGAGGATCAGTATGCCATCCCAGGATTGTATTCACTTTGCAGGGTTTGTAGTGAAGAATTCATCAAGGAAAATAAGTTTTCCATCATCTGAAATACTTAGGGTACTGTTCAGAAATGCTGCTATCAGTAATTAATTTTTAAAGGAAGGTTTTGTATCACTGAACAACACTTATCTAGCAATGCTGTACCATGAAGAAGGCATCTGCCTGCTGTATCTTTGCTACAGAACTTTTCAATCCAAGTCTTCTCCATGGCTCTACCCATCTTCCCTGTGACTGGGAAAATACTGACAAGAAGTGACACAGCTACAGTAGATCAGAAAGGAGACCAGCTCCTTGCCACAGACTGAGCTGTAAAAGGAAGGGTCAAATTCAGTGCTCATTTACACACAAGACCCCACTTTCTGAAATGAACTGTGAAACTGCAGCCTGAGCACACAGTTATCTACAGAACTGCCATTATATGCATTGTATGAAGACCAAAGAGCTCCAAGATACAGGTATTCCTAATACATGTTACTAAAACTAGCAGATGCGGTTTAGGCAAAAAAAAAAATCCCAGATTTTGCCTTTGTGGAGTGCAGTGACATGTCTACAACACCCTCCCCAATAAGTGCCTTGCTCCACGAATGGTTTTTGCAGGATTCTTTTTAAAACCTGCTGGGTGCATCACTGTTCCTTCTTTGCATGTCCCTGCAATTCTAGCTTGCCTTTTTCTCACCAAATTAAAAGTTTGATAATGCCCCTTTCTCTCTCACTTGAATAATTAGATAAATATCTACGACATGAGATTCAATCAGTTCCCCCATTTCTTTTTCCCCCCACTGACCCATTTATTTTGACCACACACTTTCCCACCCCCCAAGCCCCAGTGTGTGTTCTTTTTGATCTGACTCCCAGCTACATTAAGGCTAGCATTAGTGGTACCCCTGGCTCGGTTTGTAAATAGCCTGCCTTGACAAGTGAGTGAAACTGCAGGTGCCCTCTCCCATCACCACTGGGATGTGGCCCTGGAGAACGTCAGTCTTTAGACAAAGACACTGAAGAGAGGAAACTCGGCTTGGTTGGGTTGCAGCAAGTCAGTCAGGAAACACACAGTTCCTGAAAAGCCTTCATACAGACTATATACACTCTCTAGTGCCCGGGAACCAGACTTAAATTCTTCTGTAAATAAGAACTCTGCAAACCTAAGAGGAAAAAAAAGAGTTTGTTATTATTTGATGTTCCTCTGTCTACTTGTTTGGAAAGCATAATTTTAATAATATTCAGTAATTTAAAAAATAGAATTATCATTATTTAACCTTTTCTGCAAATTTTACAATATCCAATTTCCACAAGAAACTGAGGTTCCCTAGATCCAGAAGAGACAAACCTTTGCAATCTGTACATGCATTATGCTTGTATAAGAGCTATAAACTTTTTCTGATTTCTGTAAAACATATCACTAAACAAATACTTTTTGATAACTTTTACGTTGCAAGCAATGTTTCACATTGATGCAACAAATTCTGTACTACTGAAATAGCTACACAAATTAAAAAAATTAGCAAATGGCTGAAAATCAGTCATCATAATTACTATACCACTTCCCCTTGTCATTCTGTGCTCTAGGGAAAACAATAACAAGCACTGAATACTATGTTTTTAAACAGATACAGTAAACTAGAGATACATAATTAAAGATAACTGCAGCACTGTGACAGAATTTGCACTGGACCACATGTGCTTGCACCCAGACAGAATTAACCCCACTATCTAAGCTAAAGGTGGGAATGATAAATTACAAAAATACAAAATAACTGCACATCACATCCTATACTTAACTTTCCACTTCTAGTAATATGGAATAGTGTTAAAGGCTTCGAAAAAATCATAACAAATAATGTTTTACTCTGCTCCTGGACTTGGGTACACAGTTTGAGTTCTGCCATCACATCAGGATGAGACCTGGATGCACATGATTCCTCCACATCCAGCCCAGTTCCCTCTGAAGGAATGCAGGGCAGGGAGGGAGCCTGGGAGAACCCGATGCTCTCCCACCACAGGCAGCCTGGAACCAGACTGCAGAGCTCCCACAGGGTGCACCCACCCCAGAACTCATGACTAGAAATGACTCTGAAGCTTAAACACTTGGGTTCCATCCAAGGGTGGTGATCACAGACTCTGCTTTACAAATGTTCCCGAAACTTTCTGGTATTACCCTACATCTAGAAGACAGGAATGCTAACCTTTGTGCCCTGTATATGTATTTTGAGTTCCCAGTGAGCCTATACAGCAGCAGGAACACATAAGCACTGCCAGCCACCCCGTGGCATATTCCAGGGCCCTTCTTCAGCAGGCCTTTCTGCCAGGTGAGCTCTCCACAGCGGATACAAGTGTCCAGATATTGAGGCTTCTTGGAAACCAGGTAAGCTTTGGCAAACAGATATGCAATGCCTAGGGAAAGAGCAGTGAGATTGTCTTTTGTAATAAGCACACCAAAGGTTTCATAGAACACATAAGAAAAAAGATGAATACAGTAAAAAACTGCAGTCCCGCGCTCTACACATGTCAGCATAGCCTCTAAATGCTCCGTGTGGAGGGGGGAGTATCTGCTATGCTAAAAGCACACAGTAAGATGTACTTATCCACCCCCTGTAACAACACCACTTCCAATCTTTTCAAGGCATTATTGAATTTCAGGCTTTACTCGAACATTCCCAGACTCTTATCATTTTAAAACAGCAGTCACATTTTTTTGCCTTTAAAACAGTAAACTCTTAGCACTGTCTTCTATGGGTTTCAAATCCCCATTCACCTCACCTGCTTACACTGACAGAAACACAAGGATGGGCAAGATAATTTCTTACACTGGAAACAGATACCATTTTTTACTAAATGAGAAAAATAAACTTTTTTTTTCCCCAATAAAGCCCATACTGCTTTATTCTAGTTATACACAGTTATGCATACTAACTTCTGTTAAAAAAACACCAAAACAACAACTATTTGGTTTATTTTTAGAGGGGATTTAAATAAATGAATCATAATCTTCACCAGAGCACTGCACAGCTCATTCATGGTAACCTTATGAAAATGTACATGACACATAACCAATTCAAGTGCCTAAGGAAATGTTTAGCTCACTTGTGGTCTGAGTTTAACAAACACTGAAGTAGCTGAAGTGTTCTTGTAAGCTACATCTGTGTTATTACCCAAGGCCAGTGATGGGACACAGGTTTTTCTGGGGAAGAACAATAGCAATTACTGAATTTGCATGTCTCTAACTTCTTTATGTCCTTTGGGGTTTTGTCACTTTGGTCAAATTTAACCTGAGATTATCTTCTACACGGAATTCCCTAATGTGGCAAAGCAATGTGATCAGCATCTGGCTATTCATAGCATCAATGGGAAAAGAACCTGGGGCTCCATGACACCAGTGCACCAGCTCGTTCTCCCGCTCGATGGTCTCTCCCAGCTCAGGGGGCCAGTTGCTGTTCTGCTCCTGGTCCATCAGGAAATCCACGCTCTGCCACACGAGCTCCTGGTCTGCTGGCTGCAGGTACTCATAATAGGAGAGCAGCATCTGCAGGATTGAGGAAAGCCCATGTGCTGCACCTGTAAAGAACAGAAACAACTGAATTAGAGGGTGGGTTTAGGTCCTGTCTCCATCTCATTGCAACTTTCCTTTGGGACAGATTTCCTTGTCAAGTAGCATGGCTCCTTCATCTTCTTTATGCATATTAGAATAGTGCTCGGAATAAAAGATTTCCAGGTGAATAACACTATACTTTACTACTTCTGTCATTTCTAGTTCCTCCAGCTTTGCAAAAATATGTATGAATTCCTTCTGCTCTCACTCTGACTGAAACTCACTGTGTGAAGTTAAACTGAACCTGAACTGAATTCTGTTTCAAGGTGTTACCCTTCTTGACTCACTGCTGAATCTGGGCCATTATTTTGAAGTCTTTGTTGAATGCAAATTGAAACTGGGCCATAAATGGATATTTTCCAGTTACTGACTGACAGTATCAGTGAGTTAACACCTGCATTTCATGCAAGAACTGTCTGTACCCGCCAGGCTCTGTGGAGCACTCGGCTCTGTGACTGCTCTCTCTGCTCCCCTGCCAAGGAACTGTGAACCAATCTCACACTTTTTGCAGTGATTTGTGCCTTGAGAGCTCCATGAGGGCCCTGCTCAGTGGCCTTTCACCACTGCTTTAGATAAGCTGCAACCAAGCTGCCTGTGAGGGGAGCAGCTGACCACGGGCCTGAGTCGCACTGCTACAGCCACAACCGCTCTGCCAGTCGTGGCATGGCAACAGCAGCTCACAAAGAACATCCCTGACAGCGCCCTGGTAACCCACTCCACACAGGCATGGACACCACAGCTCTCACTGGCTCTGCTGGCAAGGCAGATAGTGCAGGGCAGAAAGAAGAGAGAGTGAAGCTGCTCCCCTGCTGCAGCACAGGCACCTCTTGCATTCCCCAGTGCTCGGCAGCACCAGCCCTTCCTCCAGCTCCTCAGTCCCACAGCCACAGTTTTAGGAGGTTGGATGGTCCCAACCAGTTCAGGAGAAATCCCACAGTGTAGATTTTATGTATTTGATTTCTGAAGTGCCTATTAGCTCAGCATCTCCACACAGCACCACTCTTAGAAGTGCTGGTGTGTTTTACTCACCAAGATACTCCGTTCCATAGTAGGAATACATGAGTGGGACTGGTTTCCTCTTCTTCACTGCATACTGTTTTCCTGATTCTAGTATGGCCAGGCAAATTGATTTAATTTGTGCTGCAGTCAGCACCTAAACAGAAACATCAAACAAACATCAAGTCTATTAGAATGATTTCATTTTTTAAATACATTTTTCAGGACTCTGCTTTTTTGCCAGTGCACAGGATGAAGTACTGCCTTTAATCTTATAAATATGCTGTAATGTACATCATTATTAAGAGTTCCTTACATAACATAGTTGATTTACATAATGTTTCTCAAAAACAGAGTTTCATCCTGTCTCAGGAAATGAATGTCAAATCCCTAGCTACACAGATGAGGTGAAAAGAGGCCTTCTAAGAGTCTTTCCTTCCCAGAAATTCTTCAGTCTGATGGAAGCTGACAACAAGCAGCAGGCAAGCTGCAGAACAGCAGCCTCCAGACTGGGGGAAGAGACATTAGTAGAAGACAAAGGAAAAGATTAAAGAAGTAAATGTTACAGGCTTTATTAGGACACACTGACCTAGACAGATTTTTCTACAGGCAAGATTAAAAAAAGAGGAAGCAAGGAAGAGGGTACTAAATTTTACTGAAAATCACTACTATGCATGAGGGTTCAGAAACCTCTTAGTAAAAGAACCAGCCTTTCTTAATACAACAAAATGCTTAAGAAAAATGAAGTGCAAGACTGGCTTCTATGAAGATAGGCTAGCTGTGCTTGTGGGACTTCAGCATCACAAACAGGCCAATGCTGCCTTTACTGCAGTCCCAAAAAGTGCTTAACGCCTTACTCTTAGAGGTGTCAGAAGTAAGACTGACAAATCATGTATTTCACCAGACATGAACTGTTCCATGTTAGTGACCTAAAGCATTCAGTGAGAAATCAGTTTTACACGTTTTAACTACAACTCTAATTACATGTAACTCACTGCAATTACCAGCAATCTCCTGTGTCAGCCACACCTGGACATTACTGACCAATACCTAGGCCAATTAAATAATTTAACTGCAGTAGTGTTTTGGCTTTAGGGGAAAGCCCATATGGCAGCAGTACTTTGAAGAAACACATTTCAACTTGTAAAAATAGAACTGAGAAAGAAAAAAGGCAAAATGACACACACACACAAAAAAGGAAAAGGCTGTACAAATAGTCTTGACAAGATACATGGCAATCCTAACATTAACTGGGATATCAGAATAATATCTTTGAAATGTTTCTGAACACATTTGGGTTTGCTGTAATTTGTATTACCACAGGATTTACAATTAGTTCTTCCAGTTTAAAAAATACTGATAGCTTTAATATGGAGACAACATCTGTTATAAACTACATTCTCTCATTTGGACTGTAAAAGATGCTACAGATAATTAATGTCACTTAGAACTTGACTGAAAACTAATGGCTGAAAAATCTTGTTTGTGTGTCTCACCTTGCTCCCTGATAACAACAGATTTTATTACAGCTGCTCCAAATGACTCTGGTATTTGTACAACCTGGAGAACAACCTCCTTCTGATCTTGATTAGTGTTCTTTAATGTTACTGCAGTAGAATTAAATAAGCCATTAACAGCTGGAGACTTTACTCATTTCCAGTCATTTTTAAATTAATTGTTTTAGCTTCACAGAATTTAAAGAGATGGTTTGAATCTTAAGCAAATGTGGAGAGCAAAGACATGCTGAGAAACACTGAATTCTCTCCAGAGCTCTCATTTTACTGTCTTGAAATTTGGGACCTACTCTTCCAAATTCCATACCTTGTAAAAGCATTAATAAGGTCACCCTTTAAAAATAAATGTGAAGGATAAGGTCTACCAATTGTAATTCTGAAAGGCAAAGGCATGTGAGTTAGAAAAATCTTAATCAGTTCATTTTCTGTACGTAATGATTCCTTCACTTAATATTATCAACTAGCTTTCAATACAAACCATGTTTTGCTAAGCTTAGCTTTATGTTCAGCACATTTAATATTTAAATTGAACTAATGACTATTTTAGAATGCTGATTGTATATTTCAAACGGATATCAGCTTCTACCCAAATCCAGTCTTCCACAGTGCTGCATAAAGAAGTATCAGCTAGAGAGGAATGCACTGTTCACTGGTTTTTAATATAAAGTGTAAAAAGTCAAAACACTTGAGCACTATGAATACTTAAGTCTATACATAGTGTATACCCTTTTGGCTGGCATAATGAGATATGCTAATGAATATCACCTCTTCTTCAGAATGCAAAAGCAGCCCATGTGCAAAGACAGATGAAAAATGGTATTTAAAATCATGAATGGATGGTAGAAACCAACCCAGTTGAGGCACTTCCACATGACCGAAGAAAATGGGAAAGAAAATGACCTGTGTATCTTGAAAACAACCTTATTTCTGGCCATTTCTTATTTCAGACTGACCTGTGGGCTTACACCAGGTAGATGTGTCCTAACAGTTAAATAAAAAAAATATTTATGTTGACTATAAATACCTCTTACCAAGTCCCTCAATCCACAGTCACTGTAGGGCTGCTGCCTGTTTCCCAAAACACTTAAATATGAAGGATTTGCATTTGCTCCTTATTCTGGAAAACAGCTGGCTGAAACAGAAACTCTCACCATCACTATTAGTGGCCTGACAAAGGCTGAAAAATCAGCAATCACATTTAAGCTCTCCCTTGGCTTGACACACTTCATTTCAACCAATTCTGTGTTAAAACCTACTCTGTCACCTTACAAACAAACAAAAAAAAAATGTGGCTCGTCTCTTTATGCTCCCTCACAGTATCTTTAATAAAACAGCTAAATCTCATGACCAAAACAACAATCATAGAATACATTAATCATAAATACAGACGGTGCAACTGTGGTCCTACAAACTTCATTTTCATTTCACTGTAGTCGCAATGCCTCCTTGCCCCTGGGAATTACTGAAGCCATGTTTAATTAGGAACAGAAAAGAAACAGACTGATCATCCTCAAGGCTTTGAAAGGCTAAATTGTATATTGATATCACATCCTCTAGAGCTGTCAGATGCTCTGATGCAGAATAAAGTCAATATGAGAATATGCTACCTAGAAAAAAATTTCACACTTGAGATAAGATACACTTTTTGAGAAAATTCTTGAATGTCATTTAAAATGAGCATAGGTAAAATTATTCTTTATCATGTCAGTACTTGAATGGAAGACTAATGACTCTAAGAGATATATTGCTGGTGCTTTAAAATTTCAGCTAATTCCTTTTTGTATTTTTAAAGACATCACAACCTGTTCTACCATAGAAGTACAGAATGGTTTGGGTTGGAAGGCACCTTAAAGACCATTTAGTTCCAACTCCCCTGCCAAGGGCAGGGACACCTTCCACTAGACCAGGCTGCCCAGAGCCCCATCCAACCTGGCTTTGAACAACTTCTCCAGAACAACCTGTTCCAGTGTCTCACCACCCTCACAGCAAGGAATTTCTTCCCAATATCTAGAGCAAAGTTGCCTTCTTTCAGTTTAAAGCCATTCCCCCTTGTCCTGTCACTACACGCCCTTGTAAAAAGCCCCTTTTATGTGTTCAGCTATTTATCAAACACACACATTACACATGTTCCTTTTGCAGGTTAAGTATAGGTGGCCTGTCTACTTTAGTCAAAATAGGTGATTTTCTCTCAGCTGATGTTAGAAATGTTCATTTTGGTCTCCTCACCAGACTGATGTTTGGAATACACACATTCCACATTCTCCCTGCAATTTCTGTATCAACTGGTAGCTGGAGTTCTTTATTTTCTGTTTCACATCATTGTCCAGTGATGCTGAGTGCTGCCAAATAACTGCCCCATTCACACTGGTGACAGCTACATTCCCATATACTTTAAGCACAGCACATAGGCAGCACTTTAATACTTTCTATTTGTACCACTGTCTGTGTCTAGGATTCTGACTTGCAGTAAAAAAGCCACTGTGATTGTTCATAAAGTCTCACCATTTTTCTCTGGTGCCACTGCAGACAATATGCCTTTTCCTATAAAGGCACTCCACAATTTTGTGAATTATTTAAGGCAGGTCCTTTATTCAGTAAATCCCTGTTAAAAGCCAGCCAGGAAGTGCTATGTCTATGGCAATCACAGAGCATCATTCTGGTTTTTGTTAGCAATCTCTCACCCAGAGATTTTTTAGTTGGAAGTCAATAATTTCACAACTCCTTTTAATCTACTGAAAGAGATTTCAGATTATTGGTTATGACAGTGCTAAGCCCCATATTTGTGTTTTGAAAACTGCAGACAGAAATCTTGACCTTGAGGATGAGGCAGAAAGCAGCAGGACGAGCTCTTCTGATTAAGGCAATGTTTTCAGCACTTTTTCATTCCTCTCAATGCTTGTACAAACCCCTCGGCTCATTTTGAAAACCACTGCTACATCAAAGTGCATACTGTACGGAGTGTATTTGATGACTGTTAGCTTTTAATTCTTTTAACAGATCTGTATTTATTTCCTTAGAGCTCTTTCCTGTAACAGAAGGCATTACTGAAGCCAGGTACCGTTATCTTTTGATAGATGCACAAGCACTTTCACGAGGTAACAGCTACATTTACATTATCGTGGAAAAAAACCTTCTATGAACATAAAAACGTTTTATTATGCATGTAACACATCAAACCTCTCTCTGCCACATTTCTAAAAAGCCATTTACATGAATTTGATCGTACACTCTTTCTGATGCTGTACAAAGTGTCAAAATAAGCTGAAGAAAATGGGTCAGCCTGTAAATAACGTAACAGGAGCTTTGCCTTTGCTCTCCTATGCTGGCAGCCCAGCAGAGGGAGCTTGTGAATTAGTTATAATAACAACCAAAAATGCTGCAAAACAAGACATACATATTTGTGTTCAGCAGGACAGTAGACACTGGAGTCAGCTTGGTAATTTAATCATACTTATTGCAGTACATGATATTGAAGTTCACTCCTTAAAATTGATCTTCTTCTGCCCAAGACAGGAACTGGCATTGTTTGGGAACATTTCCATGCAATATCAAAACCAGGTTTTTGCCTTTCAGATGATGATAACACCTGAAGCCACAGAAGAGTAGCAGGTACAGTAACAGGGGTCTGCCTCCCCTTAGTGTTGTTCCACCTCGATTGATGCACCTCTCCTGTGGCACAGTGGGAAACCCAGCTCTATGTACACAGACACAGAAGCTCCTGAGTCTGCTTCCCTCATGAGCACTGTCAAGTACACCCTTCTTTTAAAGACAAAAAACGCATGTTTTTAAATCTCCTGAAAATTTGGGTCAATAAATTAGATTAGTTCCAGAAGTACTGTTCCTAACGCAGCCTGTTTGATGCTGCAACAGCACCATGTACTGTCTTGAGAGTGTACTTCCCCAAATTTCTCATACTAACACAACTACATGGCAGTGTGTTCAGGCTCAGGACAACTGCTAATATGTGTCTGCCAGTTCACTGGAAAATGGTACCTGCCTGCAATCTTGAGTAAGTCAAGCTTCCCTATAGATCCCATCGGAGTTGCTTGTTTTTAACATGTAAATTTGGGGGGTTTTGAGGCTTGCTCTTTGCCTCAAGCACCCTGGAAACAGCAATACCAGCCCTGTCCTGTTTCGTTGGTCACTATTCATGACTCCAATCAGGGACTGAAGGCTGTCGTTATTCCTGATGAATCAGATTACTGGTAAGGAAGGAAATACAGAAGTGTTGTTACATTAACTGAGTACGAAACTTCCACAGGTCCCACCTGCCAGGACTGTGCAGCACTAAACCCATGAAATTCTGCTGTTAAACCTGTCCTTCAGAAGGAGCACATGAAGTGTTGCAGAAAAGGATGGAGCACAACTGTCACTGTAGACAGGTGGCTGGCTGAGAGCAGCTGGTGCTGCTACACAGTTGGTCAAATGCAATGAGCATCTCAATTCCTTATGTCTCCACTTAAAAATGGAGAGTGTCAAAGAAAAAACAACTGGACCTTTGTGAAGGGTGACAAAATTCGGGGTCTTCGTGTGCATCCTCCACTCACACCTCTCTCCCTTGTGATTGTCACTGATGGGCATTCTGATTTGCTCTAAGATAAGAACACCAAGTAGGAATTGGAGGAGTGTCCAGTTGGCCCAATCTGCAGCAGCATTTGACACCCTTTTGCAGGCTGATGTGTACCAAAGTCAGCGGCAATAGTCACAGCTGCCCCCAGCCCTGGAATGCATTCAGCTCCTGGGCAGGAGGGTGTAGCCAGGTGGGGACCTGCCTCTTCTCTCAGGCAACCAGTGACAGGACAAGAGGACAGCATCTGAAGCTGTGCCAGGGGAGGCTTAGCTTGGACATTAGGAAGAATTTCTTCACAGAAAGGATTAGACATTGGAACAGACTGCCCAGGGAGTCACTGTCCCTGGAGGTGTTCAAGGAAAGACTGGACATAGTGCCATGGTCTGGCTGACATGGTGGTGTTCAATCACAGGTTGGACTCGATGATCCCAGAGGTCTTTTCCAACCTAACTGCCTCCGGGATTCTGTGATTATGCAAGCAACCAGACAGCTCCTCCAGCAATTTGTGCATGGTATTCTTTCCTTAGGACATTTCTCCCTAGGTGTTCTTATCTCAGGACAAATCACAATGCCCAGCAGAGACAATGGCAAGGGAGAGGGTGACGACCTGACTATCTTTCTCACCATCATACCTTTCTTCACACTCCCCCTATCCTGGGTCAATGCAAAGAGAGGGAATCATGAGTTTCTCCTGGTTACACTCAGGTTCCCAACACCTCGTACTCTGCTGCACCAGGGTGGGGCTGGATACAGCTATCTGATTGTAATACAGTGGCTCTCCTAGGTCTTGGGAAGAAAAAGAAACAGGTCTCCATCACTATTGTTATTTGAAGAAAGTAAGGAAGCACAACCCCTCTGCTCTCTGCTGCTGGACAAATGAAGAAGGGACGATGTCAAGGAACAGATCCCAGATCAGCGCAGTTCAGATAATCACCATGACTGAGGAGGTATCAGTCTGCCCACTGAGAGCTGAGGGCCTGATCAGCCAAGGTGGCTGGTCAGCAGCAAAGCCAGCAGGGCATTTCTCAGCAGGACAAGTCCTATCACAGAACAAGTGAGGTATCCCGGGATGCACTCCTCTGTTGAGGCTTTTGAACAGCAGCTGTCTGCACCCCAGCTGCATGTTCTCTGCTGCCTAGTCGAGGGTTAGAGTTACCACAGAGCACAGAGAGCCAACAATTTAATTTCAAGCATCTCTCCCTAGAATTGCCCAAATTCAAGAGCGTGAATTGAAAAGCGTGTTTAAAAACATTAAAAAGATCTGCAAATTAAGTGAGAAACAAACCCAGCACTGCTCTGGAGAAGCTTTTTCTTACATTACAGAATTCTACCCCAATGTTTTTCAACAGGCATGTAAAGTCCTTTTTTTTTTTCTCCTTTTTTATTGTTATTATTGACTACACACATAACCCATGGCTGAGCAGTTATGGGGACACAGACCCTGGGAACTGGCTAAAATGGAAATATCAGAGATCACCTTTCTGCAATCCAAATCCTTGTTTGGAGCTCCTGTATATCAACCACTCCTCCACCAGACACTGGAGCAGTTTATGAGAGCTGCAAATAAGCAGGAGGTAACTGCTGCACAGATAGTGCTTTCCTTCCCATTCTCCCCTCACAGGCAGGAAGATTTTTCATGTATGAACTTCATCAGTGGGAAATCCTTTGACTCTGTTTAGTCTCAGTCAGAAAGTAAATCAGTACATGAGTTCTGTAATTAGCTCATGCCAAAAACGCAGCACAGAGCTGTCAATTCCTGATGGGAGATTTATCCTCCTGCACTCCAGACATGTGTCCCTGACGGTGCTGCATTATGATGACAAACATCTTCCAAGCTGGGCACCTTGCACTCTTGTTGGGGTAAGAGGCAGCCCAGTGTGCTGCAGCTGTGCTGCCCCAGGACCCCATCCCATTTATAACACTACTAAGCAAGGAACATCTGCTCTGCCTGTGTATATTGGATCAGCTTACTTCCCCTTAACAGCGGGTCTGCTGGTTCTCTGGAAGTGATTCCATGCCTTCATCTGTTCCACAGACATTTCCTGTGGTAGCAGAGCTGTCCTGGTGCTTGGACTGGTTCATGAATGCTATCTATGCAGAGGCATAAGAAATACTATCCATTCTTCCAGCTCCAGAGCAGCAGGAAACAGGACTCGTGGAACAGTCCTTGCAACAGACAAAATCTTTGTAACCATGAATGAGAGACCTTCCCCAAACACTGCATTAACCTGTGCCTTTATTCTGAATTAAAAAATTATGTGAGTCCAGCTGAATTGGGCACCACTGTTTGCTACTAGGAACTTAGGCAGACTGCTCCTTGGGAAAAGGAACTTCTCAGTGTTTGTACACATCTGCAGGTCAGCACCAGATGGGCACAACTCAGTCTCGAGTCAGTCGGTAAAGGCCAACATTGGTCACAGGGAATCTGACCTAGACTCAGAGTTCTACAAATGAAAATGACAGCTGTATCTAGAGACCAAAGAAAGTTGATGAGCCATATATGAAGATGACTTGAAGGTCTCCAGAAAGAACTGGACACTTCAGTTTCTTCATTTTTTACTTCATGTGTAAAAGACAGAACTCAGCATCAGACAGGGCACTGATGGAATAAAATGCAATGTATTTACTTCTGAAGAGTACAAATGTGCAAAGAGAAATATTCGTGCTAGGACTTAAGATTATGAATTGTACAGCTGCCAAGATCATGAAGATATAGTTAACTTTAATGATATCACTAAAGAGAGAAGGGAAATCAGGTACTCAAAAGCACTGTTGCAAGGAGTAGGAGGAAATGAGGACATCTCTGGTGCACCTCCAAAATTTTAGCTCTGAGAAACTTTGTCTAGCTTTCTCTGGGAAACTGGTAATACCTGTGAAGTTCCTTTAAATTGATGTTTGGTTAAGGAAGACAAAGGGACAAGAGCACTGTGTATCACTTCACAATTAACAAAACTCCACTCCTGGTAGCAGTTATGTCCTTGCTGGCTGGCTGGCATTCCTTGTCTGGGCTGGGAAGGACCAGCTGGGAGGTACAGGGCAAAAGGTGGAACAAAATCGAGACACTTTGGCCTAACTGGCCTTGGGAAAGAGGCAAAGAGTAAAGAGAGAGGGAGAGAGAGAGGTGAAAGAGCTCCTGGGCCCCATAGGCTATGTTAGCTGGCTGTGTCTGAAGAGTCTGCATCCAAATTCAGGGTGGTGCTGGGCTGGAGAGAACAGTCAGTGGTTTGCAGACAGCCTGTTTGGATGGTTAAATGTTTTTCTCCTGCACCCTTTGCTGAGGGATCTCCCTGACCAAACTACTGCACAGAACCTCTATAATTACACCACCTTTCCTCTATTTCCAGCTTATTGTGCCATTCTCATGCTCTAATTGTAAATAACATTAAAGCTTCATTTGTTTCAACAACAGTTATTATATGTTGTTCACAGGAGATCTACAAAAAACACAAATAAAACTAAGAGATTACACTTAAAAGCAACTATGTAATAGAGAAAGCAACTATGTAATACAATAAATTAAAAGTACAGGATGAAGACAGAGAAAGATTGATTGCTAGTTCCTTAAGAATATCTCTAAGGGTTCTCATCATTCAATTCATCTTAAGTAACACCATATCTTAATCACTCACAGTAATGGAAAAGAACCTTTTCAGCCTCGTGCAGCACTTTATTTTTTCAATTTGTCAAAGTCACTTTGCCTATTAGATCATTTGTATGGCTTTTAATATCAAAGTCCTCATTGACCTGGATGGGTCTTGACTGGGGAGATTGTTACTCCTGCCAAGTATCATGTAAGAAATGCTGGAAATTTTACAAGTTTCTAAGGGTTTTCTATATCTTGCTAGTAACACTACAGGGCTGGCTCATAGTTTGTTGGGACTGGTAATAATTCTGTTCAAGTTAGCCCTTAAAGACTAAGACTTCAGGAACATGAATTACTTAACAGAGTAACATGCTGACCTCCCTTGCAAAAGCTAAGACACCTAACACATACAGCTGAGCAAATATCCAGCTCTTCAAGGATTGATCCTACTCTCATTTCAGTCAGTTTGGAGGGAACTGACCAGCACATGCATTGTCATTCATTGCTCTAGACCAATGTGGAGAGCACAACTTAGAGACAATAAAAATATTTGGGGTTTTTTAATCACTTTTTTCCAAGGCTGTGCCTACTTTATGCCTCTATTGAATAAGGCTGCATTTATAAGCAGTAGTTCTCCCTCAGACTCTCAAAGAACTATCAACAAATATTGTCAAGAAGACTGTTGGGATGAGCCAGGCAACACAACATCTACTGCATCTAAATGAAAGAGACTAAAAATTTCATTTGAGGTATGAGGCACCACTCCCCTGAAGCCAGAATTTCAAATAATGGTCTATATTTGCTGTTGAGTCAGAGCTTTGCACTCTTAACTGTGAATCTTCTTTGCTACTGCAAATACATTGTTTGAAGAACTAAAATAAAATTAAGAAGCTTGAAAAACTAAAATAAAGGATCGCAGTTTATACATACACCAGCAAATTGTATTGGATTAAATTACATCTCATCTTGCTTGACAGTCAGTTTAACAGGAATGCACTTGCCTTTCAAGCTGTTATCCTAGGTCATGGTTCACAGATGCAGCTAAAACTCTCAGACACTTACACCGTGTTCCACAGGCAATTTTTTTTCTCTCAGGACTACAGGATTTGGCCTGGACTACCTACACCTGTCAAAAACATTTTACCACTTTTCAATTATTCAAATATTACAACATATGCAATTATACATCCATTTACTTTTATATATAAAGTGTGTTGCTGGCTGTCATAACTTATTTCTTTCTTCTTTTTTTGAGTTCCTCAGTGTTTTGTTGAGCATTGTTGACACGGCTGCAACTCACAAAATATGCCAGGGACATTTGAAACTCAGAAAACAGACACTTCATTGTATACATTATTAGACAGCCTTATATCTTTTCCCTCTTTACATTAAAAATACTGCATTTCTTTTCTGTCACCATCATCCAGTCCTTTTGTCTTCCTCATGCAAGAATTCCCAGTCTACTTCCAGTGCCTTTAGGCTTGTTTTGTGAGTGTTCAGACCTCCTCCCTCTGAACAAGTGAACGTGCGTCATTCCCAGGCTTACCAAACTAAATAAAGAAAACAGTCATGCCTCCTCAAAGCCTCCTGGCAGAAGTGTTGGAACCAAAAAAATTGATGGAGGAGGAAGAGGAGAGACTGCAGAAAGCAGCATTTGGAAAACTATCCATAAAAGACTTTATATAAGCCTGTTACTGCTAATGCTTGCAGAAATTAACTACTACTCTTTTCCTCATTTGTTTAAAATTCAGGTTCAGAAAGACAACACAGTTGCTGCCAGCATCAGAGGCTCCCAACCACAATGCCTTCAATGGTGTGAGGGTTTTTCCACGTTTAAAATGAATAAAAGCTTGGACTTTCATCATAACGTGCTACCTAGGGATGCATGGAATGCCCTGATAGTGGCTGTATAATATGGGTATGGTTGTAACAGCTCAATACCTCAGAGGAGTCCCTGACCTCCTCAAAATCATGGAAGAGAAGGAGCTAAACTATGTGTGAAAATTGCATAGTGCTGTGAACAGGTCTGCTATCTCTGCTCAGGGTATTGCAGCACTGCAGAAAGCAAATAAAGTCTTAGAATGCACAAGAGTAACACTGAGGTAATTACTTAAAAGCTACTTTAGCAGTCATTCTTTCATTTTTTCGTCACATAGTTCTCCAGGCCTGTTCTCCCATTATCAAAATAAAACAAAACAAACAAAACAGAAAAAAAATCAAGCAGAAACAAGTCTTTTAGAGGCAATTAAGAGATTCTCATAAGTGATGCTAAAAAGGAAGAAACATCTATTTTCTGGACAGGAGATAACCTGTTCAGGAACACAAAAAAATTTTTATCTTGCAATGTATGAACAAAATGATAGTTTATGGAAAGCTGCAAGTTTAAAAGCAAATATCTCTCTACTCCTCCAAGACTCAAGTAAGCTAGGCAAATTATTCCTGCAAAATTTAGCTGAGTCCACTCACACTGTGCAATTTTAACAAAGCAACTGAACCTTTCCATAACTGAGAATTTTTAGAAAGATCTTTGGTTTAACTGCCAGAAGTGCTCCACTGATCCAACTGACTTGAGTCCTTCAGAGCCCATGCTGTTTAAATAAACAATTTATCACCTTTCAACTCATCCAACACTACAATGTAAGAACATTTATTCCTGAATGTGAGAGACTGGAATGCTAATTGTTAATGACTCAAACAATTGTGCTTTATTCAGGCCAGGCTTGCACCCCCCAAGGGGCAGGGAGTGAGTTTTTGGGTGTGTGGTGGCAAAGCCTCTGGTCCCCATAAGACAGAGGCTGTGAGCACCCACCACTGATGGCTACAAGCTGAGCCATGAGCCAGGCAAGAGGCAGAGTCTGCAGGGTGGGATGGTGCTTTTTATCATGCCAGTTATCCTCTCTCAGTTATAAAACTCCCCCTGCTGCCCCAGGGAAAGGTTCTGAGGGTGTTCATCCCTTCTGATGGGGCATAAGTGGCTCAACTAGGCTGACATGAGAGGCAAGAATGGATCATAAATCATCAAAGACCCCCAAAGCACCCCCAGACTCACTTCTGAGGCTTTCCACCAAAGGACTGAAAGCTCCTCCCCCAGGGAAGGTACCTGGGCATTCTCATCAAACCTCATTTAACCCACTGAACTTTGTGTTTCGGGGGCTTCCCTCACCCCTGATGCATCAAGACTGTGACCATCACTTCAACCAATGAACATCACAATTGCAACAGTCAAGCTTCATCACAGGATCCAGTGGTGGTGATATCTTCCTACTCTTATGCTTTCTTTCTTGTCCCTCATACATTTTCTTAAGTGTTATTTTTATGCTTTTATATTGCTATATTACTGTAGATAATGATAACCCAAATGGCTACATACCTGCTCTCCTTTACAACCAAAGGGTTCCAAAATAAACCCTACATATATATATTTACAAAAAGCAATCATTCAGTGTTGTTTCTCTCTAATGTGCCCCAAGGGATCTATTAATAAAAACCTGGGTTACTCTAGCCTTTGGGGTGGGTCACAACACTGACAGATGTTGCATGGCCAAGTTCCAGAACTTAGCCCATCAATTCTGGAAGAAAAATAAACGTTTCAGAGCATAAAGCCAGTCCTTAGAAAAAGCAAGTTAGGCATGTTACAGACAACACATTTCAGAACCACTTTACACAGGCATTTGTGTAGCTGAGTCATCTAGCACTGGTATAAGACATTAAACCAGATGGAGCACTGGAAACAAATCTTGAAGGAGAAAGATTTGTTTATACATTATAGCGCTCCTCACCAAAATCAAGTGGAAGCATCCAACCGTCCATGCTGTGCTGTGTGAAACAGTTTCAAAACTGTTACTTAAACCTGTTGTGCAGTTACTGTGCCTCTGCCATGCAGAACAGTTTCTTCCCATGCTGTCACTTCAGGTGACAAAGACACAGAGTTTGGGGCACTTTCCTTCAGGCACTGCTCTGAAGAATGTTTGAGTATTAAATGGGAGTAATTTCAATCAGAGGTTCAGTAAGAGACACTTGCTCTAGCCATCAGCACACTGCGTTACAGGCATCAGCTTAAATCACTGCACTGTGTCAGAAAAAGAAGGGAGCTGAATTTGAATTACCAGGTCTGTGACGAAATCTCAAGGTCATTGCATATAAAAAGGAAGACCCCCACTTGTACTGTAATTTGCTCAGAGCCCATTTGGTCTTAAAACCTGTAAGGGTGACAAGAGAACACATTCTGCCCTCGCTACTGGGGAAAGATGTGATGCCAAATGTGCTTTTACTCCACAGCAGGTCAGACCCTTGGGGCTCTGTGAGAAGAGCACTTCCTGGGAGAGATGAGCTAGGTGGGATGTGCTCCCCAGCTGCAGCTTTACAGCCTCCTTTGGAGGCTGCAGAGATGAGTTATGGCAGGTGAGATGGAGTGCAAATTGCCACTACCTGTGGGAAGGCTGGAAGGAGTTCCATAAACACCATGGAGAAAAGAGAGCACTGTAAATCTGTACCAGAGCACCATGGGTGCTGAGTGATGTAGCTGTTGGCTTATGTGACCCTCAACACAGCACTCTCAGGATCTGCACCCTTATCAAAAGATGCCCAGAAGGTTTCCAGGGAATAAACCAAGTGCCTTGGACATTTAAGCATATCCAACCTTAGTCACCGGCCTGGGAAAGTTTTGACTGCAAAACTTTTGATGTCTTGGCATCCAAGGTGAGTTTTAGGCAATGGAAAGGTCTGAGGAATCACAGAGAGTGAATAAATAATATCTCTGTTGGATGGTGCAGCTGTGTAGGGAATCCAAAATTGCACTGACCTTGTGGATGCCATGTTGTGATAACGAGAACTGGTTATGGTTTTTCATTGATATTAGCTGTTCATTCCCATGGAGAATAAACACAAAGGAACGTAAGGAGAATTTACATTAAAGTAAGCATCAAACTATGATGTACTCAGACCCTGTCTTGTCCAGCTTACTTGAATCTCAGTTTCTTCCTAGCATACAGGATAAGTATTACACATATTTCTTCCCAGATACATATGCTTACACTAAAAAAATAAAAATAAACCTTGTTTTAGCTCATTTTTTAATCTCTTGAGCTGTTTTCATACTTTCCCTCCGCCTGTGCATAGTGTCTGGCACTTGGTTCAGTTTAAATGCCAAAGCAATTCTTATCCAGATATTTGCCACTTTTAGATCATTAAGGAAGATAATAAATAAGGCTGGTTGCTACATCAGTCCCTAATTAGTACTTAGATTAGCTTTGCTTGTGGTCTTTCAGCCAATTCCAAATCTACAATGTCCCCATCCAAGCCAGCATGAATTAAGTTTTCAAAGAAGATTATCTTTGACACTGCATCAAAAGACCTATTCAAATGTAAACAAGGTATTGGCTACTGCTCTTTCATCAGCCACTAATTTTATGATTCTGTTGTTTACAACACGTGATCTTGCTTGTCTCAAAAGACTTCTTTATTCTATATCATGCTGCTTTATATGCACAGTTCTACTATGCAGATCTTTATGAGGCACATGACACCTGGAAGTATATCTAAATACTTGCTGCTGAGGAACAATGTGGTTACCTGTGAAATTAGTTAAATGAAGTAAATGACACAACAGCATCATTCATAGGCTAACTAAGGCATGAATTAGTCACTTTAAAGTAGCACCAGCACTGCCTTCAAGCAGGGAGGAATTCTAGAGAACTCCATGCTGGCATCATGCCATTTGTACTCTGTGTGATGATCTGCAATTTGTGCCATGCCAATAAGCCACCGAATAGAAATATCAACTTAAGCTACAGGAAGAATGCTGACAACATAATGCAGGAAAACCAGATGAAGGTGATCAAGTCCTCTGAGTCATCTGAATTTTGCTCTATCCTTAGACTGTGGTAGCAGCCTGCTGTAGTAAAAATCCTGATGTTCTGTATGTGGCTCCCAGATACTCCAGGGCACATAAACAAGACGATTCTGAGGCAAAAGACAGCAACAAAAGAGTTTCCAGTGGCATCCAGTGCCATTAGCATTGCCTGGAAACATGCCCATAACTCCAAATACAATTCAAGTCATATTTCAAATACAGACAGTCACTTATAATTCAATACTGCTACATTTCAAGGGCAGAGTAAGAGTCACGGGATTTATTTGAGGAAGTGTGGAATATTGTGCTCTTTAAAACACAGCTTACTTTGTAAGTAATGGGATTCCTATCTGTACTTTTCTCCTGGTTAAAAGATTGCCATTTGGTACTATAATAAAATTATGAAAATTTTATCAATCTTCCCTTTGTGCTACTTATTCTCTGTTGTGACTATGTGTAAACCAAGCAGACTTTGGGAAAAAGAGACGGCTGTGTCAGAAGGCACAGTTCAGATAACTCTAAGAGTTCAAACCTCACACAGCAAGCAGGAGGAATAAGAGCCATGAGGCAAATCACACCACTGCCAACAGCAATAAAGAAATATTCACAGCACTTGGCCATTAGCTTGCATGTAATTAACTAACAGGAATTACTATTACCTCATGCTACAGATGACACACGGTGCCCTGGGAGTACTCAATGCCATCTTCTTTTTTGCTGGATTTGTCATTTTACATGATTGTTCTCTGTAGCCCCACAGGAGGAACTGAGCAAAGTGAGACAAGGGGGTCCCACACAGCTATTTCTGGACCTACAGATCACAGACTGTGTTTTCCAAGTCAAGCCTATAAAGTCAAAATACACATATTTAAAACCCTTTATCACACGCCTTTCATATTCTATTGTGTTTTGCTTAATCTTCTGATGCCCTTGGAGTAAAGCAGCTTCACTTCAAGGGCCCAGAAGGACACGGAAGTCCTCTGATGTCTGTCATGCAGACTCTGAAAGAGATCCCATAAAAATAACAACAGAAAAGAACCTCTGTCATAGCCCCCGTGCTTGAGGGGTGTCCTGGCCCTCTGCAGGCACTGGGAAGAATGTTTTATCATTCCCTGACCTGTAACTCAGCTTTCATGAAAAGGTTTTGCCTTTTTCCCTGATGCATCCTTGGCTGCTCACACATCACATGGGACAGGGAATTCTCCTCCTTCACTGGCAAACAGCAGCCTGAGGTGTTTGATTAACGTGGTCAGGAGATAACATTCCTGCAGTGCAGGGCCATAGGCACTTTTGGGGTATTTTTTGCCTTCTTTCAGTGGTGTGGCATGGTCTACCTCCTACAATCCAGGTATTTTCATTAACAGACATTCAGTGCTGTAGGGCTGTGAAGCCCTTGAGAAGCCTTCGAGCTGCAGCATTCACTAAACCAGCTTTGGTTTTGCAGGGAAAAAAGAAATCTTTACACTAAATCAGATCCACAACCTTCCCAATTACCTGCCAGAACCAGGAACAATTTTGTCAACCTTAATATTTAGCTACTAAGAGAAGATTCTGCCCTTCCTTGATGTACAAGGAGCAAAGATGTACCAGGAGACCACGGTGCTGAGTGGGTCCTTTTAACCCTTCTGGACTTTAGGCCCTTCCCTGCCTGCAACTGCAAGGGAAAAAAATTGCAATCCTTCACCCATTCAAGGTACTAGAGGAAGTCAGAGGAGGTGGAGTGGCATTGCGAGCCTGCTTTTGGGGGAAAGAGGCAAATGGAGCAGGAATGACTGTGTGCTTTCTATGTTCTAACTCAGGGATGCTCAGCCTGGAGAAGAGAAGGATCTGGGGAGATTTTATCAATGTGTATAAACACCTGATAGAGGACAGCAGAGGAGACAGAGCCAGGGTCTTCCTAGCAGTGTCCACTGACAGGAAATACCACTTAAATATAAAAAGAAAGTTTTTTTACTGTGACAGTGGCCAAACACAGGAACAGGTTGCCAGAAAGGCATAGAGATATTCAAAATCAAGTGGACACAACCCTGGGCAACCTGCGCTGGTGGACCCTGCTCTGAGCAGGGGGCTGGACCAGAACATCTCCAGAAGTGCCTTCCAACCATGGCCATGCTTTGATACTACAACTGAGCCAAATCCAAATCTGAGTATTCTCATCCCCTGTTCAGAGAGATGGTATGGACTTTATTCATTTAGAGACCTTTAGATTCAAGTCCAAGTTTGACTCAGCTTACCTGTTATTTTTTTTAAATTTACCTCACAATATTTGTTTTACCAAAATAAGCTAGCAGTCCCACAGTGCTTAGAAAATAAAATCAAAATAGGATAAGTGCATTCACACTACAACTCGGTCTATACTTTGTCTTCTGGATGTGTAGAAGTTAAATGAGCATTATTTCCAGGCATTTTTGATGGCATAATAAAAAACATGTATGGATGAAAATGGCAGCCTGGTGTAAGAAAGTTCATGATTGATTCAGCTCTGCAAGACCAAAAACAAACAAATCAATATTTATTTGAAGAGCCTGAATACATTTCTTTTGCTGTTCTACTGCTAAGAATTTTCCCTGAGTTCATATTTGACCAACTTAGGTCTGATCAAATTTAAACAGCTCCATGTGGAATGTGTATCTTGCAGTCCATTGCTACTATAACAGGAATTTTGACTACTTAATCACTGGCTTAGTCTTAGAAAACTAAAACAACTATAGCATTAGCCATTTCACAGATGGCAAGAAGAAGAGACAACACTGAGTTTTATCTTTACATTAGCAACTAAAGTAAATCACATGAACAGACTAAATTTAACCTCCAGACACTTCAGATTTCACTTACTCCTTGATTTCTAATGCAGACAAAGTAATTGACTTAACACAGTCCTCTCAAATATATTGTTCCAAGTGGACTTCCACAGAAGAACTCTATCGCTTCACAGATGCCCCCTGGATATGTAATGGCACACCTCGTGTTACAGAAGAACATATTCCGAGTTTTATTCAGGGAACAAAGGAAAAGAGATTCTCTAGTTGGTATTAACGACACAAAGCTCCTTCAGTTGAAGAAGCTTCTCATCTTGCATATCACAGCACAGTGCTCAATGACTCCCTGTCTCCACATGACCCCTACCTACCTCACTTGTTCAGAGACTTTTCCTAAAGAATACCTGCCCATGAGCAGCAGTCCATGAAAAGGCTGCTGGATAATAACAGGTCATGAGCTGGAGGTGAGTCAGTGTCACGCTGGTGTGAGATGCAAACACCTTACTGAGCTGTGTATATGGAAAAAAGACTTGGAAGAAACAGAGTTATCTCTTGGCTAAATTAGAAAGGCCTTTGCCAGAACCATGTGTCCAGCTTTAGGCACTCTTCAGGAAAGGCTGGAGGGAGACTGGCAGAGTGCAATGGGAATGATCCGAGATGTAGGAAACATGACGCACATGGGAAGACTGGAAGGATTAGGATTGTTTAGAGAAAAAAAACATATAAGGGTAAGAATTGTAACAGTCTTGAAATATATAAAGAGCTTCTGCAGAGAGGAACAAAATCTCTTGCTATTTCTCAATGGAGAGCACAAGGAAAATCAAGCTTAAATTACAGCAAGATTCAGATTAGCCATTAGGCTGGGCTTTCTAACAAAGCAGCGTGTCAGAGAGCCAGGGCAGACTGCGGATCCCTCATCACTGACTGGGGGTATGAAGAGCAAGTCAGGAGGCACTACCAGGAATGTCCGGCACAGGTACACCTTCCTGTGGGCTAGATGGCAGCCTGAATTACCTCTCAAGGTCCCTGTCAGCTCTTTGATTGTGGTAGGGATATTATTTGGTTGTCAGGACTGAGCAGACAAACTGCAGAATGACACCAGTGTGGAATAAGCAATCATTACCATCTCCCAATTCTGTACTCACCCACCAGCACAGAGCTGCTTTGTCCTGTGCTGTTCTAGCCCCAGGCCCACACACTTTTAAGAGCAGCCTTCATTTCCTTGATGCTGAAATCTGACCAGCACATCCCATTTTATAATCCTCAATCATGCTAACATTGTACCAATGACGGATTGGAAGCATCCTGTGAAGAAAAAGATTAGCCACACAAAATAACTAAATGCCTTGGACAGATAGAAGGTGTATTTATCTGTCACATTTTTTTTCCTCCCAGATAATTCAGTGCTCTTAAACATCCATTCCAACTCACTCATGATCCACTGTTCCTCAACAAGAGATACCAAGCCATTAAAATGAAGAATTCAGGAATGCTGATTTACTGCAAAAATAGATTTATGGTTCTTCTCTCAGACATCAAAATATACTGAGCTGAGAAGCACCAAATGACTCAGCCACAGCTTGGATTGCTATTAAGATACTTTCTGATCATGTTTGCCTAAAATGAAACAGCTATTTCAATTATTTTGCCTTGGTGCTCCAGCTCACTAACTATCAATTGAAAGCAATCCTACAACATAGATATGAAATAACTGATTTTGACAGGATACAGGATATTGCCCCTGAGCTCTGCTGTAGTGGAGTGGACAGAAGGTTACACAACATCACTCGGTGCTTACTCTCATGATTGTCAACGGTCAAAGAACTCCCTGCCATGACAGACATAGACAAAGGCATGTTTTGACAGATCATCTTATCAAAAATAGTGACCTGATTGCATATATTGAATTCTGCCTTTTTAAAAAAGGGGTGGAATAGAGAAGTTGGGTGACAGCAGGACCACGGGACTTGCCCATTTTAATTGGCTCCCTGATCCTCTCAACAGAGTGTCAATACTGCTTGGAGGCGAGGCTGAGAATCTGCTCTGCAGTCTTTACACAGCCTGTCAATAGGGCTGTAGGTTGATTTTAAGACTGTCCAGCTGAATTAACAGCGAAAAGTAGGACCTACTGATTTAATGGAGGTAAGACAATAAAAGAGGATCTTTTCTACATTTGCACCCTGCCAGCTGTGGTGCACAGCTGTACTACATCTTTATGTAAAAATCTAATGTTCTAACAATGTGTATTAAATGACTACAGAGGAACTTCTGGCTTACTTTTATCCCTCCATTTCAGTGCCATAAAGTGCTGAGGATGTTATGCTTTTACAGCCTAATTCTTGTTAGCCTGGTGCTCTTTTCTTCCTCCCTGGAGCAGCTCAGTCTTTCATATTCCTGCTTCTTTAGCCTGGTACCAAAGTAAAGTTTACTAACAGCATTACTGTTTAGGTTACACACTGATTTATAGTATTATATGCACGTAATAGGAAAATGTCAGTGTCAGAAGTACGGCACTGTTCATGAAAAAGCCTGTATTTGCTTCCAGACATCAGTAGTTGTCTCAGTTATTCCTTACAGAAAATATGGAACATAACACATAAGGCTGAGCTCAGATTTGTAAGCACTGAATGTGATGACAGCTATTTTTGTAAATGTATGAGCGTATGCAAAGAGAATATGGGGACGGAAGAGTGACAAACAAAAAACAAGCAGACAAAAATAGTAATTTTCCTCAACAAAATGCAGCTTACTCCTCTGCCTGTCCTCTTCTCCCTGTGTTTACTGTTCTGTCGAACTTTTACCTTCTTCTAAATTGAGTACATTGGCCATCAGATCTCCACCAGTATGTCAAAGAACCTGATTTTAGTTTTAAATCTTCCCTGCTCCAGGGTCTACGTTATTTCCTGCCTTTTTCCTTTCATCCTCGAATTCTGCTACCCCTCTGCAACTTTCCATTTTACTGTTTTTGCCAGCAACTAATTCTTTTGCTTTTTAAGTAATTTTTTGTCTCTTTCTTTGCCTCTCTGTTCAGTGTCTGTGAAATGTCTTCTTTCCCCATGTCTGCCTTTCTCTGCCTCCACACACTCCACCACGTATGCGTGTTTGACATGCACACTCTTCCTTTCTGCTGTGTCATCCAGGGCTACCTGTGGGTTAACACAGTTAACTGTGGCTTTTGGTCCTGTGTAAGAAAACTATGAGGGAGAACATCCATGTCAAATATTGCTATCTATAGAAAAACAGCATTGTAATAAAGTTATTTGGTGTATGCATAAAACACAACATACAAAAATCTGAAAACCCAAGGCAATAGATTTAAGGAACCTGTGCCACCACAGTGACCCCAAGCAACAAATGTTGTGAAAAACAGCAGCTCCCAGCTCAGCCCTGCATCTCTCTGCTGGAGAGACCTCCTGCTTTTCTGCTTCAAACACTTACGGCTCCAGATGCTACCAGAGATTCAGTCACCAGACACACTCCACAGGTGCAAATAACTCCCCAGCACCTTTTCACAAACAAGCCCTCATTCCAGTCCCCGTGTTTTGTTCTGCAGGTCTCACCTTCAAGCCAGAGGTGAGAAGGTGAACCTTCTCACCTTCTCAGAACCCTGCTGCAGAGGGCAGGGACACTGCCTTGAACACCTCTGCTGCCGAGCAGCACTGACAAAATGCAAAGGGTGACCTCAAAGTTCTCCATGAGGATAATGAGGAAGGTGACTGAACTGACAAAGTCTAAGAGTTAAACGCTGGCATATGAAATTTAAAGGAGTTAGGAGAAGGATGGGAAAGTAGAGATCTATTCCGGATACAAGAGATGCCTCTGCATAAATATATTTCCTTTTTTTTGTTAAAATCTCTCATTAAAACATCAGTATTGCTGCTTTTTCAGCAGAAAGATGCTGCTGCACAGGCAATCCTTCTTCCAACAGCACAAACAGGTACAGAGATACAGCACTGCTTTTGTACAGAACTGTATTTTTAATACCACTCTCCAGCTATAAGCAGTTGAAATCCGTATTTCTGCAGCAGAATACATAACTTATGTCGCTAAACTTGTGTCAATCAAACCTCAAATTCCAGCAGGATCCAGTCTGTATCGCAGTGCTTTTTTGCTGGCTGGTAAACAGTGCACCTGAAATTCAACATTTTCAACCTCCAGTTTTCTACTTTGACTCTACAACTGAATATTCAGCGTCCACTGCATTGAACTGAATCCAGACAGCCATTATCAAGATGTCCCCATCTCCCAATCTGAAGGCTGTTAAAATAAAAAGGATTTGCATTGCCTTGCTGAAGAGAAACAGGGAAATTCTGAAACGTAGACCCAAATTATTTCAGATTCCTTTAAAAAAAAAAAATCAGATGCAAATAATTCCCTTTGTTCCGCTGTTTACTTTTGAAAAACCCAGCTTTCAACTCCTGGTTTAAATTCATCAATTTAAGAAAATTAATGCAAAATTTATCCCTTGTGTGTAGTTTTGGAAACCATGGGTAGGAGACTGTACATTTAAAAGAAGCAGGCTAGGATCAAAAGATTTTATCCTTACTGTTAACTCATTTTAATCCTCTGGCAAAAAAAGACTTCCTGGCTGTGTAGTAGCCTGTGCGAAATGAAATAATGAAATCAGCACAGTCCCAGCTAGCACCACGATATCTGACATTTAAAGCCCCACAACATTTCAGATAAACTGGCAAATTCTTCCACAGAGAGAAAGGACTTTAATGGCCACAGTGGAGGAATGAAATCTCACCTCAAAGGCCAACCCTCCCCTTTCAGGCACAGGTGAGATTAAAAGCCTGACACGGGGATTCTACACTACAGCACTCGCAGGTGCATCAGTTTTGTGGGTATTTTGCAGATCTCCCTTGCTAAGATCTATCATTTGTGTGTGTTTCAGAAACACTATGTTCAGCATAAATATAGCTACATTCCACTTTAAAGAGTTGCAAATGAGCATGTTCTAGGCAGAACTCAGGAATATCCTTCCTCTCATACTTTCCAATTTTTTCCTAAGAGATTGAAAAAAAAAGAAAAGACTGAAGCAAAGTAACCTACAATAGTCTTTAAAAAGTAGCAGACTACCTGGAGGAAAGGCTCGAAGAATAAATAACATCATCTAGAATTGTCTGAGGAGCTGAAAGAAAATAATTTTCATTCATTTGTATCTTCTTTCCCAGAATATTAGGAAATACACATTGGCTGGGTCTGTCAGCTTCCTCACACTGCACATCCATCCATTCCATTGCCTTTTAAAATAAAGCCTGATGCTTCCCTTGCTCTGGCACCCAGACTCCAGACATCCCACAGCAGTGCTATTCCTGCTTTCCACATACCAGGTGAAGTTCGGCTTGATTTGCAATCTTGTGAGGTCCAAGACAAAAAAGGCTCCGCTGAGAGACAGCAGCCAGGATAAGAATGGTTTTTAGTAGGGCCTTACACTCAACGAGGTCCTGCTAGAAAGACCATTGCCCTTTCTGTGTACACTCTGACAGGACAATACCTCTGGAAACACACACCGAACCATGACCTAGCATTGGCTGCAAAAGGAAATTGAGATGTTACTCTGCCACAGAGACAGAAAGCTTAGCCATCGTGGCATGAGAGAGCCTAAAGTCTCTACAGGCTCTCCCCAGTGCCTCAGTCCCCGAGGAAACAGGTTTGGCCACGTTGCTGCCACAGCATGCTGGTTCAGCTTGTCACAGCTGCAACTGCAGCAAGGGTCTCTCATGAGGTCCCCAGTGCCTTTTGGAACCTCGGTCTCTAATGAAATCACAGTGCCAGACTGTGCAAAACACTGCCCCGTCTCCCACAGGGCACCACTGCCGTCTGTGCTGCTGCAACCCCGAGCCAGTGGCAGTCAGTCGAGCCCATCCACACAGTCAGTTATTAAAAGATAACCCAAGCTGTGCTAAAAGGCAGCAACATCTTTAGCAGATGGTAACACAAGGAGCCACTTGAACTCCTGTACCTTTTCCTCCGTCATCTGCCAGTTACATTGCCAGAAGGGAGCGCAACGACCGAGGCACACCACGCTCCATCAACCACGAAATGGGACAGAAGCATCACAGAGGAAAACTGAGGAGAGGATAAAATATCATTCGAATGGAGGGATGGCACCACCATTTTAACGGTGTCTTACTGCTGCTTGTCCAAGCAGAGACTGAGTGAAGGTAATTAAAAGCAGGGCTGACAGATTTCCCCAAGGACACACAATGAACCAACACTACACACATTAGAAAAAGACTTACTTATAAGAGAATAAACCCATTTTTGTCCCCCTGAATGGTGAAAACAGCAGTTAAGGACAGCTGAAGTACATGCACCTTATACAAATGACACACTGTTTCTGCCACAACCATATTTTACCTGTCTCTGTCTGGAAAGCACTGACTGCAATATAATGGAAATTAAAGAAGGGATGAAAATAAACATCCTTCCTAATGTACAGTGCATCATGAAAGTCAAATCCTGTTAAGCCTTGACTGTTGAAGTAATCCTTACTCATGCAAAAAATCCCAATTAATTCATCAGGGAAAAATGCTGTATTAGCCTAAAAATCTGAAAACCAGCTGAATGCAAATACCTTCTTCACATGAGGTCAGTGTCATCCAACAGACTGGATCCTTCAGGACAGTCCATTAACTTCATGAAGAACATGTGGAGCTTAAAGACACCAGGACTCTTTAGCAAGAAATTGAAGTATTGGGGCACAGCACCTTACCTAAATTCATGTTTACTGAAATAAAGCTGTCTCCTTCCGTCTCTGCTTGGATTAAACAAAAAACAAACTATAAAATTCCCTCAAAAGGCTTTTTTCAAGGACAAGAGATTTCTTGTATATAGGTCACCATTTGACTCCTTCAGAGGAAAAAACCATGCAGGCAGCATCGACTGTGTTTCAACATAAAGAATGGATTTCACTTTGTGCTGGAAATGTTTGCACAGTGTCCTCAAAAAAAAAAAAAAAAAACAAAAACGTGGGAAACAAGAAAACATGCTGCAATGAGCCATGTGAGGCTGTGCACAATCAAATTACAGGAGGTAGCATTTTCCAGCGGTTCAAATCACAAGATATTGCTTCTATTCTGGGATGTACCTGGCTTACAGTTTGACCTTGGGTAATAAATGATGTGCACTCTCCCTTGGCATCCCTTTCTTCATTTGTAAAAAGATGCAGGGTTTGGTCTGGCAATGCACTAATTAAAATAATTCTGTACTAGGCTGGGCATATTTATCAAAGGACACAATTTTGCTCAAACTTCAGTACCTATAGACTAGAAATCGTAATTTTCCTCACAAAGGAGCAAAATATTTCGGTCAGAAGTTTTAAAAATCTTTGTTAAAATTAAAAAATTTAATTTGATTTTATTAATAATTAACAGTGTGCTTTATTTCTGGCACTATGCATTTTAAATTATGATGTATTTGACAGAAAAAATAATACTATAGAAGGACTTTAGCTTATCAATGAAAACATCAGCAAGGGGTCACAGGATATGTTTTATTGGCAAAACAGCAATTAACACACCTGCTAAACAGATTCCACAGTAAGAGCATACTTGTGCTTAGCTGTGGGGATGTTTAACTCCTTACAGATGTGTTGAGTATGATCCTTCACCAAGCAAGCAAACAGAGGAGAGCTCTCCCCTTCCTCACACTGCCTGTGAGAGGTGACTGCACCCACTCTCCCAGGGATGTGAGGCAAGTGGAAAAGGGCATTACATAAAGCAGGAGAGTGCAGGGTGCCACCTCCTTCTGCGGGTATGTCACGGCACCATCACAGGCACTGACATGGGTCTGCTGCACACAGGATTGTGATGTGTCTACAAAACTTTCCTATCATGGGAAATGCCATCAGAACTAAAAGTTTGGTTATGTTATGGTTATAAATAACCTAACCATGTTTATGATTGGCAGACAATCCTATACAACAAAACAGTAGGCTTGGTATGCTACTTTAAAGGCTTAGTGTGATAAGAATTCTAGTTCAAGGCAATCACAGAATGTTAACTGCCTTAACATTCTTCTTGGCTTCTCTGGATACCCTCGAGCCTCCTGAGACCTCCATTAAGTGAATTTCCTCAGATTCCAATTGCAGTGACTGGTATTGGATGGGGCAGAGCCACTTGTTTCTACATCATTTATTTACTTATAAATAAATGTTGCTTCCTCTCCTGGGAGGGAAGAAAGCCAGAAGCACATGAACTTGCAAATCAGTGATTAACAGAGGAAACACAAACTGGACCTGACAAGAGGACAGGGAAAAAAAATCTACCAACTGCCTGCTCAGATACCACACTGACCACTTAGTAACAATCACCACAGCAAACACAATCAGTTGCAATAATTATTATGCCATAATCAGTGGAAGCTCTGAATTGTACTGACAATGTCCTGGGATAAAGTCCCGACTACTGAAACCAATACTATGTTGAACCATAACCACATCTCACGCTTCCAGCAAAAAATCCCCTGCTCTCATTCATGAAAAGCACCAAAATACACGGCCAGATTTCTGAAAGTCTCTATACTGGGGTAAGCAGACCAAACGCCCCCGAAAACCTGGTTCCTTGCTTACTAATTACAGCACAGCACCGCTTAGTACTACAAGGTTCCTTACTCTCTTTTAGCCAACGCTATTTCTTTTCTTACCCACTTCGTTTTACGGAAATACTCTCGAAAAGCCCGGGGTGGCTTTTGCCAAGTAATTCACCACCTGGCCACCAGCAGCTGCCGCTCTCGGCGTGCCCCGGGATGCAGCGCTCCGCTCCACAGCCGGGACCGCATCACTTCACTTCGGGGAAGAGCCCTGCGGGGGAACAGCTACCGGGGAAAGCCCTCGCTCCCCAGGGGCTCTTTCCGAAGCTGGCTCCCAAAGTGCAAGCTGAAGACAGCCGCGGCACCGCTGCATCCCCCTCCAGCACCGAGGGCACCGTTCCGGCCCGGCAGCAGCGCTGGAAGCCGCCCCGGGAGACCGCCCCAGTTCCCCGGGGCTGTCCCGCCGCCCCGGCCCGCCCTTACCTCCATGCCCAGGCGCTGCTTCAGCACCAGCGCGGCGCACAGGTACCCGGCGCGGCCCACGAACAGCTCGTCGGAGCCGCACTCGAGGAAGGAGAGCGGCGCGCAGACCTCGCTCAGCTCGCGGAACTTGCCCAGCGGCCGGGCGAAGTCGGGCAGCCCCAGGGCGCGGTAGACCAGCGCGGCCACCGCGTACACCCCGGCGCCGCCCAGCAGGAAGGCGGCGCGGGTGTCGGCGTCGGCCTCGCCGCAGCCCTCCTGGTAGCGCAGGCAGGCGTCCACGACGCGGCGGGCGGCCCGCAGGTACGAGTCCCGCGACGGCGCGAACAGCGGGCACTGCGCGACGTGGTACAGCATGTAGGCCACGCCGGCCGCGCCGCCGTACAGCCCGCCCGGGCAGCCGCGGGGGCCGCCCAGGGGCGGCAGCTCCCGCAGGATGCGCTCGATGGTGGCCGTCACCAGCGGCACCGCCGCCTCCCTGTCCGGCGCCGCCGCGGGGCTGCCCGGGTAGTCATCGAAGCGGTTGGCGAAGCAGCGCTGGCTCTCCATCGCCCGCCGGCGCGGCCGCTCTGCGCAGCGGGGAGCG
>VZTJ01005050.1:497760-601140 GCA_013397795.1 Orthonyx spaldingii
AGGCGCTGCTGCCGAGGCGGGGGCGATGGGTGATGCCAGCCGGGGTTCGGCACAGCGCGTTCGGTGCCCGCCCAGCGCCCCTCGCCCGCCGCCGCCCCTGCGCTCGGCGAGCGCTTCTCGGCGGCCGCCCGCCGTGGCTGTGGCTGTGGCTGACCCGGATCTCCGGACCGCCGGGCTGAGACACGCGAGAGCCCGACCCGGTGCTGGTCCTTCCGTGGGGCTCTTACTTCATATAGGGAAGCCAGTGCATCACCTTTGCCCGCCCCGTCTGTGTACTCCCGAGTGAAAGGAGTTAATTGGGTGTTCCATCCTCCCCCGCCCCACTGCTATCAGGGATGCTGCCATTTGGCTCAGGGACGAATGCTGGGTCTGCTGGAGAGATCCAGGGACTGGAAGGGTGGCCGGGGAGCTGCTGAGTTATTCCTGGCCGTGGAAAGGCCCCTCGGGGGCTGCCGCAGCCAAAGCTGAAGGATGGAGCCAAATCCAAACGAGGGCAGCCTGAGGCCAATTTACATGAGAAGCTAAGCAAGTTCCCAGCAGACCAGTGGTGGCACAAGGCCATCTTTGGCCCCTTTCCTTCATCCATGAGCCAAGCAGAGCTTATGAGGAACAGAAAATTTAGGTCACTGAATAGATTCCAGTTAAAAGAAAGAAAAGAAAAAAAGGAGGAAAATCTTGAAGTAAAGATTAAGAGCAACTCTTTCATGATACAAATACACAGTTATCACTTCTTCCCCTGATGATGCGAACTTCTGTACCACAAGTGAATTTCTCATCAAAGATCTGTAACTTATGGGCACCTGGTAATCTCTGGTATTTTCTCTGGACATGCAGCCTCAGTAACTGAGGGTCTTCCCAAAGAGAGGTGGAAGGAGCAGCTTCCTGGAGGCTCCAGGCAGTAACCAGCAGCAGGCACAGCAGTAGCAAGAACCAAAGCACTGTCCTTTGGATGTTGAAAGACCTTTCTGAAGTTGTGGCTGGCTTCTCTCAGCTTCGTGCTGGCTACTTGTTTCAGCCAAGTACCTTCAACCCTGTGCAGCTCCTCGCTTGCACTTTCACACCCTCTTTTTGATTCAGCTCACCTGATGTTTCTCTTTCCTTCTTTTTTTGTGGGGTTTATGATCTGCTCAGAGACATTTCTTTCACCCTCTGATTTCGGTTTCTTCACTTCTCTTCAGTGCCATTTGGCCTTGTTTACATTCCAGATACCCACCCACTAGTCTGTGTTTGTACTGTATTCCTTAAAGCCCCATTTTCTGGCTTATTCACAATTGTACCATATGTGGTTTCTACCACACAGACCTTGGCAGTTTAGAGCATTGAAAATGTGAAAATGCCCTGCAAATGGCTAGGACGTCTCATTCTTATGTTATTTTCAGTCATAAACTGTCTTCTGTTGGCCCATTGATAGGGTTGAGGGTGTAGCTAAAGACTTTTCCAATGTAATTTCTGTTGGTTCTAGAAAAGTGTATTCCCTAAATGCTTTTTGAAGTGAAAATTTGAGAGTTTTATTTTTCATTCTGACATGATTTGTTTTACATTTTGGGAATGCTTGCTTCATCTATTCAATCTTCTTTTCAAATTAAAAAGTCTCTCTCATTTTGAGAACCTCAGTAAAGGGAACTGCCAGTTTCAGTGGCAAAGGATTTAAGAAAAATACAGACTTTATATGAAAATCACTTGGGTTAGCAACATTTTTCTACATGAGAGTCAAAAGGGAGTCAGTAATGACACGCCAAAAAGGAATGCCTTCTGTGCTCTGGGGAGTCTTCTGTTGAAATAAAGAGAGCTTAGCAAATGCCACACAGCAATTGAGCAAGAAATGAGGATGACGGTTTCTGCTGTACTTCTTTTGTATGAGTATTAAACCACCAAAGCAAGAGATACGTTGAAAAAATACATGCTTCTCATAGCTGCAAACCCCGCAAATCTTAAACTGTTCATGTATTCATGTACAAAAGTTTCACACTTTCAGGTTGTGCTCTGTATCCTTTCCTCTCAAACAAGCACAAGTGCAGTCCTGATACAACTGGAAGAGAAGTAGGGCCGATTCTCAGATGTAGTGAATGTGTTTCTCATCAGATCATTTGAGGTTTGCCCTCCTCTTCAGTCCCAGAGCAAAAGTGGGCCTCTATTGTGGGTCTTCAACTTGAGAAAAAATGTGAATTCCCCCCTCTCACTCCTCTGCACTGCTGCAGCTCCTTGGTTTGTGTGATTTGGGCATGCTGTGCCTCCTCTTTGGCTCTGTAAATCTGATGCCACAAGCAAAGGAGCAGGAAAAAAAATATGGATTGTACAAGGAAGGGATATGATCCTGGTGTGGTGGGTGGAGGAGGGAGCTGAAGCTGTTTGTTCTGTTTTAGTAAATCCACCATTCTAGAACATATTCTGGAGATTTGCTTGTGGCATATATTGATAAATGTCTAATTGTAGAATAAATAGGCTTGGGAGGAACCTTAGGATCAAGTCCAACCCATGCTCAAAGTGGGGCCTATTGGTGTAGTTGTTCATGTGTCCTCATTCGCTTCTACTTGTTTATCTACAGATCCCTTCAGGGAATCCAGGCACCTGCTGTTTCAAAGAGAACACAAAGTCTGTCTTCAGTTGTTGTGCAGGGACTGGAGGCATCTCCTAACAAATGTCTTATGGATTAGTCTGTCATTTGTCTTGTAGACTTTTTACTGATGTGACAGTTTCGTATGCCTTCAGGATTTTGGGATACCCACGTAGCTGCAGTTTTGTTCTCACCCAGCATTCCACATCTCTCCTGAGCTGAAGGTGAACAATGGGCTCCATACACAGGCTGAGCTTCAGCAACAGCATTGTATTAAGTGGTGTGAGCACATTAGCAGTGTTGTGCTAGAGGGTTTTCAAGGCTGGTTTGAGCAAACTTGCTATTAAATCCAAAATCAGTTCCTGCCCTACCTATCAAAATCAGCCCTCAGTACCCCTTACTGCCCAGTGCTGCTCTTCCCTCCCCAGAGAGTTTTGCTACTGTAGGTCAGCTTTGCAGTTAGGTCCTTTCCTGCCTGGCTGGGCTGTGTCCCAGGAATCTACACTCCTATCCAAGGGGCTCTGTGTTTACCTACATCCCAGCCCTGCAGTCAGTTCACCTTTGATGGGCAGCTGGCCCTGGGGCATTTGGCAGAAAGGAATTAATTAGGCAGAGCTGTTTCATGCCCACATTAGAAAAGAAGTATTTATATTTCCAGTATTCTCTGTTGAGGGTTCTTTGGCGGGGGTGGAATTATCACTGCAGGGACCATGCTGGTAGCCAAAATTTGGAATAGTCTGACCAGCAGTCGTGCAGTGGAGGCAGCCCCAAGAGTTTCATAGCACTGTTATTTGGTAGCCACATTGCACCAGCAGTCTCTGGTTGCTCAATATATTCTGGTTTCTTACCATAAGTTTTTTTTCTTTTTATTTCTCAGGTTGAGCTATCCTGTTCTGCACAGACTCCACTTACAAAGCTACAAAAAAGGTTTTGTGGTTTTTGTTCTGTGATGATCAATTGACAGTGATATGAAGGCCTGTTTTGAAAATGAAATGTTCTTAGCATTGCACAACAGAATCTCTTTTCCGAAGTCAATGTTTTCTCCTGTTACTTCTGTATAGTTGATAATACAAACACAATTTCTGCATGACCTAACTTTTGGTGCATGTATTACCATTTAAACACAATGAAAATTACACTTCAGAAGAAGAGAAGGCTGCACTAAATTACCTTTTGCTCCAAGAGCACACTGAATTTTTGTCCACTACTCAGATTCATAAAACTTAGTAATTGAACAGACGTTTAATTTCTTTGAGACTCTTCATTACCAAATATGGCAGAAATTGGCCAACAGATGAGAAATTATGGGATAGTGGGAAATGCTGGATAGGTACTTGCACAGTCATGCACATCTCTTCCTTAAGAGACAAGACTAGAAATTTTTGGGGTTTGTTTTGTTGTTTTATGGCAACTTACAGATTTTTGTAACAAAATACTGAAAGCGTGGGTAGATGTACTCATTGCTTACAGAATTGATTTTTATTACAAAATGTCACATTTTCCATTTGAAGAGGTAGGCTAATTTTGGTAAGGGTTTCAGCTTAGGTAGAAACATAACAGCTGTTACGGAGTCTCTGAAGAGAATATTACATTTTTCAGTATCTTTATGTAGAACTACCTGTAATGAGTGAATCACTCTTCAGTTGTTCACAAATGCTAGGGCTTTCTGCAGAGCAGGAAGTTTGAAATTCAGAGTTTTGGCTTAACTGGTAAAATTAACTTCAGGATAGCATTACCTTGACCCCATCCTGAGCTTTTCTTCATAGACTTTGTTATCCCCAGTGCTTCTTCCCTTGGCTCGAACCTACTCAGATTAACAGGGTGATGGAACTCTTTTCTCAGACATGTCTGTCACTATCCACAGTTTCTTTGTCCAGCAGGTTATTCCATTTTTTTTCCATTCAAGATGATTTCTAATGAACACAAGTATTCTTGTGTGCTTGGAGAGCAGTCATTCATCTGCAGCTCTCTGCATGGTTCTGACATTGTCTGATAGAATAAGGAAGGAAAGAATCCCACTGGGCACTCTACTGTTGATATTTAACCCAAATACGTCTTTTTGTCTCACTAATTAGTCTGTCAGTACAACATATATTGTAAATTCTGCATTTCCTTAAGTGCATCTTTTCTACAATAGATGTCAGTGTGATATCCAAGATTTTAATTGTAACATTTTTGTCACAGCCGGAATTTGGAAGCATTTCAAAGTACAGGAACAAAAATCAATATCTGAAATCAACTAGTACATTTTGCTATTGCCTTTGTGTTAGCTGATCTCAATGATTGCTGTGATGGAAATAATAGACTTTTATTAACAAACCATGCTTGTACTTGCCAGGGCAGAGACTTCACCAGGAGGCCCACAGCAGGTGATGAAGGGAGCTGGGGACAGTGACTGGGCCCTGGGCACAGCCACAGGCACTGAGGAGTGATGCAAGTTGCTGGGATTTCAAGCTGTAACACTGAGTGTGATAAGAAAATGTCCTGGAGTCTGACGTATAACTAATGATGATAATGATAATACTGGGTTTATGCCCTTGAGGAAAGATAGCACCTGCAGAAACAAGTTATTCTTTAAGGATATGCTAAGGAAGTTAGATACATGATAATGGAGATGGAAGATTTCCAACTTCTGAATCATCAAAACCAGTGCGGTGTTTGACCTTCTTTAAAATTTCCATCTTGGCCGTGCTTTAACCAGGTCTAGGTCTCTTAGTTTGACATATTTCATAGTGCCAGGTGGTATGCTGTATATATTGTATATATATTGTATGATATACAAGATGTGTACACACACACAGTCACACATTTACAAATACCACATTGTCCATAAACAAAACCTCTCCCAGGTGTTTTGGTGTTTTCTTGATTGTTTGTTTTGGCTTTTTTTTTTTTCTTTTTTTTTTTTTTTTCAAACTAACAAAACTGTAAGGCAAGGCTGGGTTTACAAAAATGAAAACTTTAATATGAGACTTTTCCTGAAAACCTTCTATCCCAGCTGTTTTCAGTTTTCCCTAAAGAGTAAGCAGCCTAGGTTAGGGAACACAGAGTCATGCAAATTCACACAGGTCCAGCTTTGTGCACCTGAGAGCAGCCTGGTCTAGATGCTTTTATACATCTGCAGAATACTGACTACTCTCCATGGGATGCTGATGTATTATCACTTACAGCTGCAAACTTAGGAAAGCATAAAATAATCTCACTTTGTATAGTTATTGTCCACTCAAAGAATGAAACCTTGCTTAACTAATATTGAAAATTAATGAGGTTGATACTCAAGATACTGCAGTTTTCTCAGGAATTTTTCTTTTTTTTGACACATTTTAAAGCTCAGTTCTCTGTGCAGGATTACAGAATGGCTGAGGTTGGAAGTGGTCCAGCCTCAGTCTGGTCCAACTCCTCTCCCCTGCTCAAACAGGGGCAGTTGTCCAGGACTGGGTCCAGGTGCCTTTAGAATAGCTTAGCACAGAGAGTCCGCAACATCCCTGGCCAACCTGTGCCAGTGCTCAGACACCCTCTGAAAAAGTATTTCCTGATGTTCAGACAGAACTTCATATGTTTCAGTTTGTGCCTTTTGTGTCTTGTACTGACACTGGGCACTACTTAGAAGATCTTGGCTCTGTCCTGTGTGCACTTTCCCTCCAGGGGTTTCTTTGCACCGACGAGGTCCCTCCCTGAGTCTTCTCCAGGCCAAGCAGTCCCATCTCCCTTAGCCTTTCCTCATGGGAGAGGTGTTTCAGTCCCTTTAAAATCTTAGTGACTCTTTGTTGACTCTCTCCAGTAGCTTCATATCTGTCCCGTCGAGCCCAGAACTAGACACAGTGCTCAAGTACAATTCTTGTTCTACTTAATTTTGACAATCCATAGAAGTTTGCTTGCTTTTTATGTAAATGTTGCAGCTGAACTGAAAATAGAACTTAGAAGAGAAAATAATCAAGGAGGCCAGAGTTTATTCTTAGTAATCCTGAAATAATGCATGGAATGCTTCTTTTTAAATACAGTGATAGTATTTTCTTGGGAAAGTGCCAAGAACATTTCAAAATCAATTTCTGTTCGCATTCATTTACAGCTCTTGCACTTATTACACCGTCTGTCTTCATTTCCCTGCTCTATACTGCTCTGATGGGATGCATAGAAACTCTGCTAAACTGTGCTAAAGATCCATCTGTAGCAGTTTATGCTATTTTGCTTGTTAAGCACCCAAGAGGCAAGTAACAGAAATATTAAATGTGTTGTATTCTGATTTGGGTTTTTTCAGTAGGAGCAAATTTTATGGGTATTTTGAAGTTATAAATTAAAATAATGTGAAGTGTTATTATTGGACCTTGAACAAAAATATTTTTTGCACCCTCAAGTGTGTAAGCTATGATCAAGGAAATATTTACATCTGGGATTTAGCTTGCATGTGTGAGTAGTCCCTCACTGCTCTCAATACTGTTCACAAGATCATGGTCTAAGTTTGTTTCAGAATGCTGTTAAGCACTTTTGTTTTTCTAGGATCTGGTTTTGAAATAGCTTTCTTAAAAAAAAAATAGAGGCAGAGGATATATAAAAATAATTCACAGCTTCATGAATTATGCAGGGCAACATTCTAGTTGATAAGGCAAAATGTTCAGGTACTAAGATATAAATTTGGATGGGATATTACAAAATTAGGCACTAATTCAGTAAATCATATGGGTCAAAATTATTGCTCACAGACTTGATATAAAAAGCTCATGCTTGAGTGGATCAGACCTATACTGCTCTGGTACAAGGTTCTCCCCTTCCAGCCTTCTGTAAGTAGAGATTTCTCTGAAGTAAGCAGAATAAAGGCTGCGTAAAGGGCATTTTAAGCCACTTAAGACTTCACAAAGTGATACTGTGTGGCTGAAAAAATCCACTGTCTTTCCCATACAAACATGGTTATCAGAACTTCTCTATATAAGGCAGACAATTCAAATTCTTTAATGATGAAAAAGGCAATGTAGATAAAGGAAATTATATGTATGTAATATTTATATACAAACTTACCATATGTATATATGTATGTATAAGTTCAAATTTGAAAGTAAAACTTGTGGTGAGTCTGAAAATAATTTTAAAATGGAGCCCTTCCTTTCTGATTATTGCCTTTATCAAATACAAATACAAAAAGTTATCCCTACTTATTTAAGTGCTTGGTTTATTTGCCTGTTTTCCCATGGCTGTTTGTAAAGCCAGCCTTTTCCATGCCACAGTGTTGTTTCCATCATTTGTGCAAAGAAGCAGCTCAACAGTGTTTTTCAGAATCACAACTAGTGATTTAGAAGAGTTTGCCTGCATTTACGGCCTTCTCTTGCTGCTCTGTTCCCCTGTGTCAGAGCCAAATTACAAAGCCAAGCCATCAGCTGCCCGAGTGAGGCATTAATACACAGTTTGATGAGAAGCCTCTCCTTTGAAAAGGAATGCTGGGCTCAGTCATCGATAGTCACTGCCATAAAAACTTGGTGCTTGGCAGTGCAGCTGCTGCTGCTGGCGGGGCTGGACTGGCTGCCTGTCTGGATGCCCCACATTTGGATGTTTGTTGTTCTCTGCACAGTGACTTTCACAGATGTCGGTGCTTGTTACCTGCTGGGGAGAAATTAAACCTCTGCATGTCGGCCAGTGTACAAACTGTTCCCTCTCTTTAATGTCACTTCACCTTCCAGCCCACGCTGGCTCTGAGGCTCCAAGGCCCAGCTGGGGTGCTCAGTCACACGTTCCCATACCCACCTTTTGGTTTAGGCATTGTTGTGCTCAGGAGATGGAGTTAGCTTTCAAATATTTTTTCTGATTAGAAGAACCCTATCTCAGTAGGCGATCAGCCAGATGTTTTCAGTGACTCCCATTTGCATTAAGGTCCCTGTTTACACTCCTGTTTACATCAAGGTCCTTTTCTTGCATAATGTTTCCTGAAGCTGTGTCTGGATCAGCCTTGCCTGTCACTCCAGTTGCTTTTCACTGCTTGGGTAGTTAAAAAAGATGGAAAACTAGTATATCTGACCTTATCATGCACAGGAATTTTCCACTGGCATTCTCCCTGCCATTGCAACGGAGAGAGGGTCAGAGAGGACATTTTCCAAGCACTTTATGGCCCAGTGATGACCTCTTCCTAAAATAGCACCTAAGAAGTAACTTCTGGAACAAAGTAACAAACTTCCTACTCTTCCAGCCCCATATCCCTGGCACACATGTCCTGGAGAGCATGGACACTGCTCCGTGGCAGACTGAAAGTGGGCCGGGAAAGGAGCTCTGTGGTACATGAGCAACATTTTGCTGCTGACATTGTATGTCCTTGGATCCCTGTTCTTCACCCTATGGCCCACAGATGTGACTATTAAACACGTGTGGTTGGGACAGAGGACTAGATGTGTTTGTAACATTATTAGTTAACTCTTTGTAGGTCCCACTTTAATCCTTGGCTGAAAAGGAAGGTTGCTGAAAAGCCATCTCTGTCTCCAGCATGCTGCAGGGAGAAGACAAGTTCTGTAAAAGGTGACTTGCCAGGTGCAATTTTTTCCATCACCAAAACCTCTCCCTTCCTTGCTTTGTTAAAAGTTTACCCTCTTTGGTCCTTGCCTTGCAGGTCCAGAATGCTCAGGTTTTTCTTCTCCCAAAATGTTCCAACCAGAGGATGAGCAGGCGCTCTGATCACAGGGCAGAAGGGGTGGTGCAGGGGCCAGGAAACTGTGAAGTGCCGCTGCCTCAATTAGTTTATTTTCTCCTCCCTTGTCCTGTAGGCTAGAAGAATAAGGGATGGCAGCTGGAGCAGCTGGCAGTTTCTGGGGGTAGGTTTCGTGTAGAGAGAAGGAAGACATGGTAAAGGCTGGCAGACAAAGGAGGTGTAGCCACGGGCAGGGGCAATGTGGCATGAGGCAAGTGTATCCATGTCACACTCAGCGTGTGACACTTGACAGGTCTTTCACATCAGAGGCACAAGGATCATGTGTGGTTTTGGAGCCTGTCCCTCAGGGCAACATAAGCAGGATTAGAGACTTAAAATTGAGCCCTCTTTGTTTAAGTAAATTGCATAGATGCTTCCTTCTTCCAGCACTTTCTCCTCTGTGTAAGTTGGGGTTTTATGATTTTAGGATAATATGATAGCGATATCACTTCCAGCATGTGACATAACTGAGATAAGAATTCGCAAATGCATTTGGAAGAAATAACTGCGTGTTACTGAAAATAAGATCAGTTATGTGATTAAAATGAACGCAATCAAATTTGAAGCTTGAGGCACTGCAGCTAAACAAACATATCTCTAATCAGCAAATTGTGTCCTTCCAAGGAACATTATAATTTCAAAATGGAGAAACTACATTAAAACTGTCTTCTTTAGCGAAGAAATGATTATGCAGCAATATTTACGTAGTCACAGTGTCTTTTAAGGGGGATTCGCGGGGATTTTCCCGATCCAGCGCCACACGGCGCCCCTCACGCTCTGATGCCAGGGCGACCCCTGGCGGTCAGCTCCCGCAATGGCAGCCCCGGCGCCCGCCCTGCGATTCCTCAGGTGCGCCTGGAAAAGCCTCGCATCCCGGGAAAAGCCCGGCTGCTCCCTTGGGAACTCGCCCTTGGGGTGTTTCTGATATTGGCCTCAGGGACTTTTTACAAGTGCACAGAATCAAAGAATCGTTAGGGCTAGAAGGGACCTCTGGAAATCACCCAGTCCAACCCTCCTGCCCAAAGCGGGGTCACCTGGAGCAGGTGACACAGGAACTCATCCAGGTGGGTTTGGAATGTCTCCAGAGAGGTAGACTCCACGACCATCCTGACCAGCCTGTTCCTGTGCCCTGCCAGCTTTGACATAAAGTTCTTCCTCATGTCGAGGTAGAACTCCTTGTGTGTAATTCATGGCCATTGCTCCTTTTTCTGTCACCGGGCACCACTACAAAGGGTCTGGCACCTCCTCTTGGCACTGCCCTGGAGATATTTATATGCTTTAATGAGATCCACTCTCAGTCTTCTCTCCAGACAGAACAGTCCCAGCTCCTGCAGTCTCTCCTCATAAGAGAGATGCTCCAGACCCCTCCAGGCCATTTCTGTGGCCTCTGCTGGACCTTCTTCAGTAGCCCCATGTCTCTCCTGAACTGAGGAGCCCAGACCTGGACACAGCACTGCAGATGTGCCCTCTCTGGGGCTGAGAAGAGGGAAAGGATCCCCTCCCTCACCTGCTGGCCACACTCTTCCCAGTGCACCCCATGAGCCCGTTGGCTCTCCTGGCTGCAAGGACACACTGGCAGCTCAGGGTCAATTTGTCACCCACCAAGACTCCCTGCTCCTTCTCTGCAGGGCTGCTCTCCAGCAGAGCAGCCTCCAGCCTATGCTGGTACTTGCGGTTATTCCTCCCCAGGGGCAGGACCCTACCCTTGCCCTTGTTGAACCTCATTAGGTTTCTCTCTGCCCCACTCTCCAGCCTATCAAGGTCCCACAGAATGGCAGCACAGCCTTCAGGTGTATCAGGCACTCCCTCCAGTTTTGTATCAGCAGCAAACTTGCTTAGGGTACATTCGATCCCTTCATCCAGGGTTCTCTGTTATTCTTTCCTTTGAGGCATCTTAATCCAAATGTCAATGATGTCATAAGGTAGTGACACTCTCTCAAGAATTAAAAATGCATATTGTATTTTGTTTACAAGCTGACATGTCAAATGCTCTCAATTATACATACAAACTCTCCATGTCTTGAAATTTCCTGTGTTTGATGGGGATAGGCATGAAAATGCTTTTCCTTTTATTCTACATCTTACCTGTTTGATAATGCACAGAGAACTGGTATGCCTGCTTTCAGGACTGACATCCATGAAGACGGCCATGAGACCATACTCAGGTCACTTGACACATGAGACCATAAAAGTGTAAAACTTTAATAAATACATGAAAAGCTAATAATACTTGATTGCCATATCAGTTTAGGCCTAAAAGCATTTATTTGGAAATGACATTTTTACTAGTGTTTTCTCCTCCTCCTTTTCCACCTCCTCATCATTGTCCCTCACAGTTCTTTCCTCACAGATCTTCACTCTCCCTTGCAGCATTTTCCCTCTCCTCACAGGCCTCCCATCCAGCTCCACTGCTGCCAGGTCCGGACACTGGGGCCAAAGACACAGCTCTGCCTGTGCCAAGAGTGGCTTCTCAGCGGCCTGGGAGACACAGGCAACGCTCCCACTTTGGAAGAGGAGTGAAGGGAGAAAAGCAGGAAGACTGTGTACACAAGGCTGTCTTCCAGCACCCATCAAACTGTGTCCAGAGGTGTCTGAGCCTCCGGATATGGATCAAGATCTGATGGTCAGAAATAGGTGATGTGATAGCCTCTGCAGGCCTTTGGGAGTTCACTTTATGGAACAACCATCCTGTAAAGAACAGCTTGAGGAAAAGACTCTGTGATGGAACTGCTGATATCAGCAGCATCTCTTGAAGAAAGTTCAGAGGTGTTTCGGGGCATGGGAAAGGATGCAGAAAGGAGGAGATGACAAGAACACCAGAAGGAGAGAAGACAGGCAGGTGCCAAGTGTCTAAGCACAAGTGTAACCACTGCAAACATCAATTGGAGCCCAAACTTCATCTCTTTGTTACGGAGGGGTGGATGGCGTCAAGGGACACCATCCCCTAACACAGTCCTGCTCAGAGTCTCACAGACAAAGGATTTCTCAATGCAAATCAACAATTTTATTAACAGATGGGCAAGAGGCAAATCTCTCCTGCACCTACTGGCAGGGGGAGCATCACAACTGGGACCATTTGCAGAGGCTGTGCAGGAAGCAGGGATTTGGACTCTCTTTGCCTCCTCAGGTGGGAGAGGAGGAAGCATGGCACATTCTGTGGCTGCTGCTCCCCATGGCTGCAGTGGTGTCAACAGATCCTTCCCAGTGCCCAGTTCTGGTGGAAAAAGTGCACAGTGGGTGGTCTCAGGGGCATGAACAGCAGGAGGTCAATGATGTTGTCCTTCCAGGCACTGCCAGCTCCAATGGCTGGATGCAACCATCAGAACTTTGTGGGAAGGACAAGGCAAAAGCAATGGAGGTCCCTACCTTATCCAAGGGCTTGATCTCCCAGTCCTCCTCCTCCTCCTCCATCTGCTCCTGGGCACTGCAGGTGGTTTTCCCGTGGCTATCACTGTCAGAACCAGCTCTCCTCTGACTGGGCAGCCAGTAGATCCCAAAGAGCGTGAGGACCATTTCAACACCGTTCCAGAACCACCACTGCTGGCAGGCTGAGGCGAGCACACTTTCCTGGGTGGGTCTGGTCTGTGCCTGCATCCTCTGCTCCATCTCCTGCAGCTTGGCCATCTCCTTGCTGTGCTGCTCCTCATGCTGCCTCAGGAGCTCGTCCGTGACCTTCACTGCTGGGAGGTCCACGCTCAGTGCGTATTGGAAGATGCCCGCCACCATCAGGATTTTGGTGATGCTTCCAGCCACGGCCTGGAGGAGGAGGAGGGAGAGAAGGGGCTCAACAGGGCTAAGTGATGGAGAGGTGGTGGCTGCAGCAGTGGGGGCAGGAGATGCAGGGCCCAGGGATGGGTGGGAGAGGGGTGCAGAAGCCTGGAGGCAGCCAGGAGAAGGTTGAGGAACACCTTGGGGATGGGGACACATCTCCACGGGCACCGGCTGTAGCCAGCAGCCCTGGGCACCCCTGTGCCTGGCCCTGAGGGAGGCGTTTTCCCTTCCCAAAACTGTCTCCACAGCCCCTGCACCCTCTCCCCAGCCTTAGAAGCTCCCCCTGGGTTCTGGTGCTTCTTGTCTGTCCCTCAGCCCAGCCTTCCTGGCTCCTACCCCACTCACTGCTGCCTCAAGCCACACTGCAGTGGTGACACTGCCACATGGGGCATCTGGGGATGTGTCCCCTCTCAAGTCAGAGACACCAGAGCCCCACAGTGACACCCTGCCCAGCCAGGCTGGGCTCTGGATGGAACCCACATAGAACCAGAGAGTTTATGACCTTTGGAAGAAGGGATAGCCACTCAGGAGGACTGCACAGCTGTTGTGGGATTGTGCAGGGAGAAAATCAGAAGGGCCAAAGCCTAACTAGAACTTAATCTGGTTATATATTAATTGCCACATCAGAGAATAAAAATGTTTCTAGAAGTTCATTAGCAACAAAAGGAGGGTTCAGAAGAATCTCTATCCTTTATTGGATGAGAGTGAAATATAGTGAGAAAGAATGAGGAAGAGACTGAGGTATTTAACGCCTTCTCTGCCTCAGTCTTTAGAGTAAGGCCAGTTGTTCTCTGTGTACCCAGACCCCTGAACTGGAAAACAGAGATGAGGAGCAGGCAGGAAACAACACCTGGGCAGAGACACCCAAGCAGGGTGCAGGCACTGTTAAACTCGGCCCATGCTAGAGGATCACTGCCCTGCTGCTCACACAGACTAATCGAGAGTTATTCCCAGCTGCCCAATCACTTGAGTGATTTACAATCTTTCTCACCAGCCAAGTCATCTCCTGGTTGCGCTCTTCCTCATGCTGCCCCAGGACCTCTTTCGTGGCCTTCACTGCCTGGGCATCCGCTCTCAGCGCGTACTGGAGGATGCCCAGCACCAGGAGGATTTTGGTGATCCTTCCAGCCATGGCCTGGAGGAGGAGGAGGGAGAGAAGGGGCTCAGTGGGGTTGGGTAGCAGGGAGGTGGTGGCTGGGGCAGCGGGGGCAGGAAATGCAGGGCCCAGGGCCAGGGCCACTGGCCCCAACGGCGGCACCTGCCCTGCCCGAGGCGCTCTCCACAGCCCCGCACCCTCTCCCCAGCCTCAGAAGCTGCCCCGGTGCTGGCGCTCCTGGCCTGGCCCTGGCTCAGCCCAGCCCTGCCCCTGCCTGCCGCCCTCACCGCTGCCTCGAGCCGCACTGCGGCGGGGACTCCGCAACGAGGGGTGTCTGGGGACGTGTCCCCTCTGATGTCACAGACACCAGGGCTCCACGGCCACAGCCTGCCCGGCCAGCTGGGCCGTTGGATGGAACTCAGGTGGAATTCAGGTGGAACCTTTTGGAAGAAGGGGCAGTCATGCATGAGGACTGCACAGCCTCCTTGGTGTTGTGCCGGCAGAAAATCAAAAGGGCCAAAGCCTGACTGAAAGTTAATTTGACCTCAAAAAGGGCCCTAAAAGGTGATAAAAACGGTTTCCATAAGTACATTAGCAACAAAAGGAGGTCTCAGGAGAATCTCCAGCATTTACTGGAGGAGGGGAAACACAGTGACAAACAGGAGCAGGAGGAAGATCTGAAGTACTTAATGTAAGGCCTGATACACTGCCCTGATCTCCTCCCATGACAAGATGACCCACTCAGCAGATGAGGGAGAGGTTGTGGGTCCTGATTCCCTGGAATTTAGTAAAGCGTTTGACACCATTTCCCACAACATTCTCCTGGAGAAACTGACTGCTCATGGCTTGGATGGGTGTGCTCTTTGCTGGGTAAAAAACTGGCTGTGGGGCTGGGCCCAGAGAGTGGTGGGGAATGGAGTCACATCCAGCTGGGGACAGACACCAGGGGTGTCCCCAGGGCTCAGCACTGGGGCCAGTCCTGTTTTCTGAGGAGCGACTGAGGGAGCTGGAGGTGTCTAGCCCAGAGAAATAGGGGCTTGGGGGTGACCTTGTCACTCTCTACAATTACCTGAAAGGAGGTCTTAGGCAGGTGGGATATGGTACCTGCTCCAAAGGAACAGGCGACAGGACAAAATGAAATGGCCTCAAGTTGTGCTAGGGGAGGTTTAGATTGGATTTCAGGAAAAATTTCTTCACCAAGTGTTGTCAAGCATTAGAACAGGAAGAGCCCAGGGAAGAGGCTGAGTCACCATCCCTGAAGGTATTTAAAATACATGTAGATATTTCACTTAGAAACATGGTTTAGTGCTTGGCTTGGCAGTCCTGGGTGAACAGTTGGACCTTAGGGATTTTTCCAATCTAAACAATTCTTTGAGCCTGTAATTCTGTTGTAGCAGTCTAATGTAATAACTAGGCTCAATGCAAATTCTCACCTGATTTTCATTTGACAACTCCAGGCATTTTCCATATATCTTCCCATGCATATATCTAATTCAAAAAAACCCCAAACCATTGGGTGTCTTCTGTGTGGCTGCTGGTTACTTTCAAAGTTATTTCATCAACCAAAGTTTGTCCAAACAAACTTTAAGTCTGTCAAATTCATCTTAAGGCTGTAGTATTGTCAGAATATGTGGCAAACCAAGGAAAAATGCCCTAAGAAAAAAATATGCTGCTGTGCACTGCTGTTCCATCTTCCATTTCCCCTTGCTATACTGTATTTTTGGCTTGTGTTGAGTGCCTAAAACAACAGGTTTCAGCCCTCTGCTTGTAGCTTCCTAGATGGTACTGCAGTGCACATAATAAAGATTGAATATTTGCTCCTGGAATAAAAGTTGCCTAATCAGGTGGCTTGGATACAGATTCACAAATCGGAGGAACTCATCTCACTTCTTGCCTCAGCTTATGGTCCCGCTATGTGCCTTCAGTGTCTGTGGCAGTTTCTCAGTTACAGAGCTGAGAGTAGGATGTGGTTTTCATCCTAAAGAGGAGAGCTGCTGTGAGAGACTGAAAACCTGAAAGAGTTAAGGTAAACCTGATAGAGTTAATGTCTCAAACACTGGGCAGAGGAGAAAAGGAATGTTACTATGCCAACGAGTTTAGGTGAGGTTAGGAAGAAGGGTCTTGGAGGCAGGATAGCATTTTTTTTGAGACCATCCTTCTTATCTTGGGTAACTATCTCTAAAACTAAATTTGGACAGCATTGCAGTTGTGTCTCTGACAGAGGAAGGGAATTGAAACTGAGACAACCCAATCCTCTTCTGAAAAGTTTGAGAATAACAAAATGTGCCTGCACAACTCTTCTGTAAGTAGCACAACTGAGGGGGCTGTGTGTGCACCCACCACCCACAGGAACCAGAGCAGAGATGATGCTGGAACCCTGGGTGGTGACACAGATCCTTTACCTCTAATTTTCCTATCTTTTCTTCTTCATTTCTTCCTCGCCTTAAAAGTTTAATGTGCTGCTGCTATAGGCTGTTCAGAGGCATTTAATTCAATGCTGCTGCGGGCTGTTCAGAATTTTAAGTTGTTGCTGACATGGACTGTTCAACCTATCATAAGGTTTAAAAGTTTAAATTGTTGCTTCCATAGCTAAAACTTTCTAATTGGTCGTTTGGCATTGCTTTGACCTAATTTAGTCCCAGGGTATCCTCAACATCAGCTGTCCCACAGGAGGCAGTCCAGGCATGCCCTCTCCAGATCCAACATTTTGCTGTGCCAGAGTAGGAGGCCCAGAACCTCCCTCGTGGGACCTGACAGCTGCTCAGGAGAAAAATATTCTGAAATTTCTCTGTAATTTGATTATATTTTAATTTCTCATGATAAAGAGCAATAATATCTCTAAATTAAAAGTGAAATATTATTGGGATATACGAAAGCGACTTTTTATTTTTTGCAAGTCAAACTAGGGCTTATTTGAATGCCTCTGACTTGGTATTGAGCTTTTTCAAATAAGATATAAATCTACCACTTTCAGTTGCATATTTAACTTTTTAAACATCATTGAGTAATGGCTGAAGCAACCAAAGAATATGTCACACTTATCTTTTATGTATTTATTGCAAGGAATGCAAAGACTGAGAATTAGAACTATAAATAAACTTTAAATAAAATTTTATTTATAAATTTAGAATATACTAATTTTCTATTTTATGTAAATTTTATTTATCATGTTTGTCGAACACATACACCCATATACACACTGGTTATTTAAAATTTCTGGTGTACTGAATAAATGCAGCAACCAGTTTGGAAAATCAGGCAAAGGTAAACAAAAGAACCAACATAAAATAATAATTCTTACATCTTTTGTAATTATTTAATCACTTTAATTCCTTTAGACATTGTTCCTTTGGATATTGTTCTCTTCACATCCTCAGAGAGTGCAGCACATTTTTCTGCTCACAGGCATAAACTCACCCATCACTGTTCTTTTTATTCTTTATAAGGGAGATGAATTAATATTTCTTTTATGTGGAGAGTTCTGCATCCTATGGAGAAAGTTGTCAGAATGATCAAATTCAACAGCAGTATAAAATATATAACTCATCTGAAAAATACAGAATAATTTTTTTGCCATATTCCAATTCTCTATTAATTGTAAGCTAGCTGAGAGTTTCTAATCACTCATGTTTTTCAAATGATTGATTTCTCACCGAAGCAGCCAAACAATGAAAATACTGCAAATCAACCCAACCTCCCTGTATTTTAGAGCATGGAAAAACAGAAATACAATTTGCTTTCAGGCACTTTTCATTACTTGATTAATAGAGCTGATTCAGATTTGGGTCAGTGGTTGCTCTCTCTCAAAGAACTGTTTACTCCCCACCCTTGTAAAACTTAAGAAGCAAGGGCAAGCATCACCATTGCTGCTTGCTCCTAGTGAAGTAAATCTATTCTTTGGCCAGAATTAGGGTCTAAACACACCTACAGCTGACCTGCTGACAGAAAACATGAGTTCAAGTCATTATGTCAGTTATTTTTAGGTATTTTATATAAAATTGGCAACGTCAGTGAGAATTTTCAAGGCCAAGTTCTGCAGGCTCCATGGTAGCACACACACACCTACTGCCTTTGATTCCTTTCTCACTCCCTGCAAACCTCACAGCTCAAATTGAGGCCAGCTCCCAATCATCTGCCGTGTGAATTGTGCCAAGTGAACCCAAACTACCTTTGCAGTTCATAAAACATTCATTCAGTCCCAGCTGGGACTATAAAATATGAATGCTTGGTTATGATGTTGGTAACATACTCTTCATTCTCTTACATATGTATTAAGGAAATAGTTCTGCACCACTCACAGGTACAGCTACATGATAAATTAGTGCTCTAAAAACCCCCAAACTTTTCCATCTCACTCTGCTGGAAGCCCATTTGACACTGCAATCCTCTGTCTAATCCAAATGGTGGCCATTACAAAATTCTTTCAGATTTTACCCTGCCATAAATTCCTACTCTCTCCCTTCATATCCACCTGCCCTCTGGGAAATTTAAGTTCCTCCATATTACCTTCTCCTGGCATTCAATATTCCACGTTGGACAAGTATTTATTAATGCAGTGCAATTCAGAGCTAAAATGCTAATGAACAAAGAGCTTTGGAGCCTCCCAGACTGTATATCCACTGGTTTAGAGAACTGGAGAGTGCCCAGATGTACAGCTTTAATCATAGAGGAGACTAGTGCACAGGAAAATACTTTAGGACACATTTGAGAAATTTTACCCATATTGCTCTTGAATTTTCTTTTTCCTTTGTTTGACAGACAAGGATTAATTAAAATCTTTACACTTAGAGGAATTAAAATATTCACCTCCCAAAACACTGTTCACATATTCTGAAAAATATTTCAAATAAAATTTTGCATTAGAAAATAGTATACACGCCTATCTATCTGTGCTAGATATGTTTCTGTGTGTGTAAATTTGTGTCATGACATAGTGCTTAGGTCTATTTGCAAGACTTGGGATGAATGTGCTGTCTTTAGAGTCCAAACAACTGAGCAAGAAATGCTCAGAATGCTTTGTGATAAGAAGCCCTAAGGGAAAAGAACTGAGTCGAGTTTGCCTTATAGGCCCAGTGTTGTAACATGAACCAAAATGACACAATGTGAGACTTTTGGACAATCTCAGTTGGAACTATACCAATTACTTTTTAAAGAGAAAGAATTACAGTACTTTGTGAGCTGATTAAACTTTGCTATTTGGTCTTTATTGGCATCTGACTTACACAGTTCAACATATAAGGATTAGTGGTGGTTGATGCCTGCTTCCCAGTCCTGGGGTTATGCTTGGTAGGAGTCCTGCAGTGTTGGTCCTCTCTTGGTTCTCTGTAAGCCAATACTGAAGTTTCAGAAAATGATTTACTTCCCAGAAAAATACTTTTCTGTGAGGCAATGTAGTAGTATATGGAATATACCTCTCTCCTGTAATCTGAACTCTGCTATGTTTCTGAGTGAGGAGCCAACAGACAAGCGGGAAAGACCAATTGTTAAATGAAAGCAAATAAGGAGAAAACAAGCTAAAAAGTAGTATGGTCTTTGTGAGGGTAGAAAAAGTAAAATGAAAAGGAAAAGAAGAAAGAAAAGCTTCATTTGGCTGGCAGGTAGGCAGTGATGAGTGTGCTCATGTCACAAATATGCAGCTAAGCAGGAGGTACATCAGGATGGATGCCGTCAGGGCTAAAAATCTTGCCTTGCATGTTCAGCTATATGCACACCACAGTTTGCATGCTCATATGGACAAGCACTTGAAGGGAAACACAATCTGCTCTAATGCCTATCTGCTAGACAAAATGTGCATGATTAGTTCCATATGGCTTTTCTTTCTGAAAGAGTAGAGTTCCAAAGTGAGGAAAGGTTTCAAACAGAGGTGATGATGTATTTCAAAATCGCAGTTCAATAATGAGCTTATGGGGGAATATTGGCCTTCAGTGGATTTAAATGCACATTAGCGTGCTTTGCTGAATAGAGATGTCCTTAAACATCTCCTTGAAGACATGTACATAGTATGAATTGATCTTGTTTTTTGTGGGCTTTGAATAAACTTCCAAGTGATTTGCTGCATGAAGCTTCCAAAGAAGATACCTGCTGTCTACATAAAATCAGTATTTGTTTTCTAATGTAACATTTTCCCTTCCTGATGAGTTGCATTATCAAGTAGAAAAGTGCTAATGCTATTCCTCTTCACAGGTCACATTTAGGAGATTGATACAACACTTAATGGAAGGAGGTGCCTAGTCTTCTATGTGCCTATTCCTACCCTTGCAGAGGAGGGAGTCCATTAGAGGACAAATCAGAAAATCCAGATGTTGCACTGAATTTTAATGTAACTCAATACTGACTTTAAAACAGCCCCTGACTTCTAGTTCCAGCTTTGAAAGAGTTTCTGGATGAGTTTTTCTTCCTCCACACACCAGACAAAGAAAATGAGGTGGGACAGTCTCCCAGTTTAGACATCTAGATTAGCTGCCTAAATTTAAGTGTTGTTAGTAAGCCACATGAATAATCTTTGTCAGGCAGAATTTTTTAGGGGAGATGATTTCTAAAGTCACCATTTGTCCCAAATACAAGAAAGAAAAAGCTCTCTGTTCACCGTGGCTGTTTGCTTTCAGCAGCTGAGAGCACTTTAGCAGGCACCCAGCAATGGGCTGCAGGAACTGGGATGAGCAGCTGTGGCACAGCTGTTGTCAGCTCTTGCCCTGCCATGCCATCTGCAGGGCTGACTTTTTGGGGTGACAGTCACTCTCCACGGAAGACAGGAAAATCAGGCTTCCAGGTGGGAGTGTCCAAAAGCCAAGCTCTTGAGCAGAGGAGAGTTTAAAGTAGCCAATGAGAAACACCAAGGGAACTAAACACTCGTGTTTGATGTTTCCCTGGAGAAAGAGGGATTCAATGCCTGCAGTGTCTTGTCTGCTTCCATAACCAGGGATTACAAAACGTGCCCAGGAGGCTGATTCCCAAACCAGCATCACCCTTCCTGTCATTTGAACAAATGGCTCTGCATTACAGGAAAAGCTGCCAGTTGATGGGGCATTTTGCACAGAAGTGATTGTCACCGCTTACTGAACTCAGACTGCACTGCAGTCAGAAGTGTGAATTTGTGAGAGCAGAAGGCAAGGGTGCCTGCAGGGGACTGGATCAGTAGCCTTGGCTGTGGGCACTTAGCCTGGGGAGAGGCACTGTGTGGTTCCTTAGGCTGCTAAGAAACTTGAAACACAGCACTTATAAAACAGAGAAGAATGCCCTCGAGTGGGAGCCAGAGTCTGTCCCCAGAAAATACAGAGACCACTGAGCTCTGGGTCATGGCTGCTCTCTGCTGCTGCTGCTGCAGTCCTGCCTTTCTCAGTGGCCCAAGAGTAATGAAAACCATTTCCACCCCAAATATCGAGCACTTGATGTTCAGGGCAATTTTCTAATCTCAGGGAGGTGGAGGCTCAGACTTTCACGGGATTAGAAGAGCCAAGGATGCAGGCTTGGTGTTTCCCACAGCAGTGCTCTCTGTTATCAGTCAGAAATAGGGCATCTTGTTTTGTGATAAAGTCTTCTTAAGCGAGCTCCAGGATAGTTCAGACTTGTGAAATTAATTCTGTACAGATCAGGCCTCAAACAGCCTCACAAATTCAGCATAAGCCTTGCTGGTCAGCTCTGCTCAGCCAGGGCCTGTGCCATGCCTGTTGGTGCTGCAGAAGGCTCTCAGGGGAGATTTTCCCTGGGGAATTAGGTGCATAAAACAAGAGAGGCAGCATTTCCTTCAGCTCGTTACAGCAGGGTAGAACAAGATCTTACCTTGACTCCTTCCCCACTGGGAGCGTTGTAAGCTGTTCCTCCTCCTCCTCCTCCTCCTCTGCCTCCACCCCAAGGTGTTTACAAGTAGCACAGCCTGCACATGAAGTCCTATCTGAATGCAGTTTTCAGAAACTTTTATTTCATAATACAGAAATAAATGGCTCACAACAAGGACTTGAGCTGCTGTCACTTTCCCTCTCCCTCAAGCAGAGAAGAGAACTCCCTGACAGCTTCCTTGCATGCCACCAGGCACCTCCAGTCCTTGAACAGGGCTTTTCACAACGTACATTTTGGATATAGACTCTTCAATTCTGCCTAAGCACCACTTTGCATACATAAATCTCTTTTTGGAACTGAGGATTAATCCATGTGCCTCACTTTGTCATCTGCAAAATGGAGAATTTTCTTACCTGACAAGAAAAGTGAGAGGATAAATATTTCAGAGACTATGAAGTACTCAGACAACTCAGTGCGGGTGACAAAAGTACTTTGGCTAGACAGGAAAACGGTTCTTTAAAATTCCCAGAAGAGCAGGACAGAATAGAGATGAGATCCAGCATTGTGGGAGGCAATTGCAGCACTCTGTGTGATAGATGGCATCATTCCCAGCACAGTAAAAGGGATTTGTGTAAAGATTTTCATCCCTGGTACACTCCCTTCACTTCTGGCACGCTCTTCACCCGCGCTCTGAGCCACCAAATAGTGCTGTTCATCCTCATGCTCTTTAATTCTTGTTTGGGACATCAAGTCCTGCAGAAAGAGAATCGGCATAGGAGTGGTACCATGTTTGTGCTGCTTATTTTGGTGTTATGGGACAATCTTTGCAATTCCTGCAGGGTCATAGCTTCAGAGCTGTGTCCTACAGAAATGCAGGAACAGAATATTTAGTTTAGGACTTATCTGAGTAAATAATTACCACGCACAGATCTCTGAACACTCTCCCCGCAGGCAGGGCACCCCTTGGCTCTCAGCTCAGGGAGCTGGGAACCCGTGGGTGAGGCCGGGTGGCAGCTCCGGCGCTTTCAGTGCTGTTTGCAGGCTCATCCCACGAGAGGGCAATACAGCAACATCCATCCCGCTGCCTCCCTCCTAGGAAAGGATCAGCTCTGCAACCAGGAATTCCACGCTACAATATGTCTGTGGTATTTCTAGACAGAGCATTTACTCGCTTAAAGTGTTGCTTATAGCAGTAAAATGTAATCAGTCTGCATTAAATTTCCTCTCACAGAAGCTAATATGGCCCTCTGCTGCTATCCAATCTAGGACACCTAAACGTCAAAAAACACCCATTTTTTCCCATATTTTGGACACTCTATCAGATAATTAAACTGAGGCTCAGTGCTACAACTCATCCTCAGGGGGTGGCCTATTTATCAGCTGTTTTAATAGGACTAACAGTTTCAGTGCAATTCTATAGGTTTGTGTGTTACTTTCATTGACCCTTATGCAATTAAATACCTTATTTTGTATCTCACCCTCGAGTTTGTAATCTCTTTTGTTTGGCTGACAAATGTCTGTGTCACTTCCTAACCTGGTGGATCCAAATGAGCTCTTTGAAAGTGCCACTGACAGCAAATCACTGTGGTCTATAAAAGGTTTATCTTCCACTTGACTGGAAATTGCTTACCATGTGCTAAACACTGTTGATAATGCCAACCAGAAATGCTCTTTTTCCACAGATTTCATGTTCTGTCTTATATTCCAAAAGCCTGTGCATGTCTTGCAGCTGTCTTATCAGATGCAGCTGAAATATTTTCTTCTGAGTGATTCAGTTGCAGACGAGTGATTTCTCTCTGCTTTGCATTACACACAAGCTACTGGCCAGCTGCAGGCCCTGGTAGTGATTTGCAGTGTCACCAGCCATTAGAAAGGAGAATGCAGAGTCGTTATGCAGATCCTGACAGGTAAATGAGAGGCGAACCGCACCAGCAATGCTATGACGAAGGCCGTGGGAAGGAGGAAATACATTCTTACAAGCAACTGCTTAAAATGAGTAAATAAGTAAGGTGAGCTAAAGGACCCTGCCGGCTGTGACTGCAGCAGGGTGAGCAGCAGATGATGAGGACAGGAAGGCAGGGATGCAGGGAGGCCTGGCAGCACCGGCTCCTCCAGTGTCAGCCTGCAGCCAACCGCGCCAGCATGGGCAGCAACCGGGCCACAGGTTCTGCCAGGCCCATGGACACAAAAGGGTCAACATTTTTTGCATGGCACAGACATTACTGTGTGTGCTTCTCCCACATCTCTTGCTATTTAATTGCTATAGACAGCCAAGCAGCTCTGTGGAATGGAGGAATTAAGTAGCTCGATTAGTCACCGTTTGTGAAATTGTGGCTGGTGCACGTGTCCTGCACAGCCCGCGTTAGGCACACGCACGAGGCCATCATTACCCGTGGGGATGAGCTGCCACCCGCCCAGGTCAGCAGTGAGGACACTGGAAAGCAGAGTCATTAGTGCCACAGGGACTGCAGCAGTGCTGGGGTGGAAAGGGGAGTGAGCCTTACATGATTGGAAAAAACTATTCAGAAAATTGTCTGGATGAAGTACTTCTGTATTGATGAGGACAGATCAGTCCCTAATGATTTTGTGCCCTGCTGTGAGAAGTGGCTCTGCTGCCATCATGAACAATTAAAAATTAATTTACTCTCTGTTTTGTTTTGCCTTCCTTTTGGACACCACAGGTGGTCAGGCAGCACTGTTACCTCTGCACTCCTGCCCATGACTTTTCTGCTGGTTAGAGAGACACTGTTACTGTCATGAAGGAGACTGATGGGGTATCTTTCCCCACAAGGTGTATTCGAAAGGCTTCTTTAATATGTCTGTAGTTTCCAAATTTACTTTGGGAACAACACCAGGAAGCTGTGCCCAGAAAAAGATGAGGTGGGAGTGGTGCAGCCGAGGCTGTGCACAGCCCAGTGTGGAGGGCACTGAGCAGCTGCTGCTGGCTGCACACATGGAACACACCCAGTGCTGCCAGGATGATGCCTATTGACCTTTACTTTTTTTCTCTTACATATTCCCTCCATTCTTTACACATATGTCTGTAGCTTTGCAGCTTCTTATTGTAACTTAACTTCAGCATTTTTCTAGGCAGGAAGACAAAATACATTCCAAAGCCCCTATCCTATCTTGGTTCTCCTTAGAAACCAAGGCCAAAAAACAGCTCCTCAGACACATTTTCATCAACAAAGTACAGTCCCACCTGAGGCAAGGAAGACTTAGAAGGGGCTTGACCTGGGGGGGAAATTGCATCACCACTTGTTCTCCTAATTGGTGGTTTTTTTGTCAATTACGCTAATTTACCAAACCTATACAACTGTATTCACCCCTGTGGGGGTGGGCTTTTGTTGACATTCTCCCATGACTGTCCCTGGAGGCCTCCAAATAAAGATCCACTTTTATATTATCTCTTATACTAAAAACTATCTCAAGTTCCATTTTCCAGGTTGGGAAAGAGGCAACAAGGAGAGAGAAAATATTTCTGATGACAATGTGAAGCAGATGAAAGCTTGAGTGAAAATAGTCATGCATCAGGTGTGTCAAAGGGGCAAAGGGCACACCAGGGCCAGGCTGAGAGGCTGCTGTCCTCCTGTCTGCCCCATCACACCCCTGTAGAGGCAGCAGAAGGCAACAGGCAGCACCAAAAGGAGCATCCTGTTGGTTATGGGGACCAAACCACGGCCCAGAGCAGGGCCAGGGCGCCTGGGGCTCTGCAGCCCCTGCCCAGGGCTGGCTCCAATAGGGAAAATCAGCGAGCAAGAGCACTGGGGGCTTCTGTCCTGGTCTGGGGCAGACTCTGCTGTGGCCAGCTTCACCTGCTGGGCCCCTGGGGCAGACCCTGCTGTGGCCAGCTTCACCTGCTGGGCCCCTGGCTCAGTCACAGAGCTGAGCCACTGCCCCAGCCATAGCTGGTCATTGCTGGGTCTGTGGTGGTCCCTGGTCACCATTCCCATCCTGACTCTGCCCCAGGGCTGCTGCAGTGCTGGAACTGTTGGAAGACCAGTATGACCATTTATAGGTTAATTTTCTTTTCATGAAAGTAGTGGCCTTCTCCAGACTAATTTGCAGCAACTTTTCAGTGTACTTCAGCACTAGCAAACCATTAGATGGAAAATTTCCTTTACATCAGTAAGATTTGCTTAATGGAAAAGGACATTACCATTGGGGAGAGCAGTTTTTCCAGCCCACAGAACCAAATGCCAGCCAGCAACAAAAAAGAGAAAAGAGGAAAAAATGATGGAAATTATAAAAAGGTCTGTGATTTTTTAAATGTGATTCTTTACTTGTATCAAATATTTGACAGCAAATTGCAACAGACTTTTAAGCAAAAACAAACTTGAGTGGACCTACAGGAAATGTTTACCTGTAGGACACATATGTAAATAGGGCTACACAATTTTTATTAAAGCATCAGAAGGAAGAAAATACAGATTTAGTGTGACATGCAGTATGTAACCAATTCACAAGTCTCCAGTTAAATTTGAGCACTGTGATGGATGTGCACATGCAGAGGTTGGATTTTGGATAATTGCCACTGTTTAACTGGTGAAAAAAAGAAGAGAGGCAAAGCCTGAAGAGCTTTGTCAGCTCAGCCACTTCCAAAGTGACCTCCCACCCACGCACAGTCCCATTCTCACAGCACAAGCTGCTGGGCAAAGCCACTCAAACATGCTGGTCACAAAGAACAAACAAACAGGATCAGTTTCTGATTTAAGAAATAGATAAGATTAAAACACAGCCAACCTGAAAGTTTAGCCCAAATGAAGAACTTTATAGGACAGGGCTGGTTCTGCCTTGTGGCAAGGGACAGAAGCAGAGTGCTCCAGTCTCTTCCAGGTCTGTGCTCAGAGCAGTGACCTGTGTGGATGGTGCTATCCAAAGTTTGCAGCTTTCCAGCTTTTAGCCTGCAGTTAAAATACACTTCTCTAAATCACCCAACATTCAAGATGCCTCTTCCCACTATCTGCTTAAGAAAATACATATTCTCAGTAGCTAAACATAAGCAAGGAAGTTTATATTTTTATGTCTTATTTGATTACCACCTTTGCCACAAGATTTGCAGTGAGTATTCCACAGCATCCAGATGAATGACATGCTACAGAACTGGGGCATCAGCCACTACTGACTAATCACAGTTTCATTCATTATATTTTACATAATTTAACTGGCTGAATCAGCTTATGATTAAGGGAATTTGCAAACCATTTAGAGCTTTTGCAGTCAAGTTCATGACAATTTCCTTTTCCCACAACCAAAGTTGTTTCCCCAAGTACCTGCAGAGTTATTTCCTACCTGGGATGTTTACCTATTTCATGGGGAAGGTCAGTAATTTCAGCTGAGACAGATTGGCAGAGTTAAGCTCAGTGGGAGCCTGACCCCAGGTTCTGTAACCAATAGATTATATAATACAAGTTTATTACTTTTCAGAAGAAATGACAAAACTAAACATTAACACAGATTGACTTTCCTGTGGGGTCACTGTTCATTAAATTTCCCACTGCTTTTACAATCTGAGCTGCTACAGTCATTTAGCTTTTAGCTCAAGTCATTAAAGTGAGAAGATTGTTTCTTTATTACCTTGTGACCATTCTTCATCTTAATGACATTTTTCAAGCTCTCATCTTAAAACTGGCAAACACTATTAAAAAAAAAAAAGAAAGCTGTACCTTCTGTGGCTTAAACACAAACAAACCCGGTTGCTTCCATCCTTCTCATTTAATATCCGACAGGCACTGATTTGTGCCAGGCAGGTAACCAGGTGCCTGCTGCAGCGAGCTGGGCGAGAATGCAAACCTCCTTCACAGAAGTTGGTAGACTCGGGGCAATCAGCTCTGAAGGGCTCACCCTGAGCAGCAGCATTTTGTGGGGAAGGCTGTAGGAAAGTGCCATGTTTTGGCAGCTAAGAAATCAGGACTAGGAACAGGGGACAGGGTAGTTGAACAGAGCAGGACATGCCAGTGAGGGGTTTTGACACTGGGAGTGTGCACAGATACCCTGAGGCATCGCAGTGCTGCAGCTGGACCAGAAAGTAGTGGCTTCAACAATCCTGACACCTTTTGTCTTCTTTTCTCTTCCATTAGACAATATGCAGACTTTGAACAGATACCACTACAGAAAGTCACCCAGGTACATTAGAGAGGATTGGGAAAGCGGGCATAGAAAACAATAAGAAACTGTGGAGAAACTCCCTGCAAGACATCCTACCCACCGAAGAGTCACAGAATAGACTCATGGCCTGAGTTGGACAGGATCTCAAAGGTGATCTGGTTCCAACCCCCTGCCATGGGCATTGATGCCTTTCACAAGACCAGGTTGTTCAGAGCTCCATCCAGCCTGGCCTTGAACACTTCCAGGGATGGGGCATCCACAGCTTCTCTGGGCAACCTGTGCCAGTGCCTCACCACCCTCACAGTAAAGGATTTCTTCCTAATACCTAATCTAAACCTACTCTCTTTCAGTTTGAAGATGAAAAAAGACATTTTTAAATTTTTTATTAGGTAGATAAGTCATAACATTTATAACTTTGCAGCAAAAATAATTAATAACAGGATTCATTACTCATCATAATCACATTCAGTATCTACACATTTCAGCAGCTACAAGGACATTGGTTTTTTGGATCATTCTTTCAGGTCACAGGTTACTTAAAAATACAAGGACCACAATATCAAATGTTTGATGAGAGAACAGAGTAAGAGAACCCTCTTATCTTACATCACTGATTTCCCACGGAAAAAACCGTTTCTGCACATTCTATGTTTATTGCAATTATCTAATTCCCTCTTTTTCTGGTAACACAGGGCTCATGTCTTAGATTTTACATTGTTTTGATGAAAGATTGAACAAAACTCTTTCATATTTGCCTCTTGCTCAGGGATGGTGACCTTTTAACTTTGTTTCCTATCACTGATTGATGGTGGAGCAATGCAACCTGACTGCTTTCATGCCTGCCCACTCCAAAAATGGAAAGCTGATAAAAGCAATAGATGAGATAGGAGGAGGCAAACATCTGTTGAATCTGTTTATGACTTAGAGATTTTTTTTAGCCCTTAACCCAGCTGACTATAACAGCTAAGGATGCCTAAACCAAGAAAACACCTGGGGGAAGTTTGCAGCTGAGCAACAGGGGGGGGACGGAGGCTGTGCAACATCTTAGGCTGTTCCTAACATTACAAGCTCCAAATATATTTTTTTTCTAAATCCAGATTTATTGTTTGAGGCCATCACTAAAATGTTCTTTGTTTTTCCACTGTGAAACAGATGGCATAAATGTGCCCTGTGATTTTATTGCTGTGTTACAATGTCACCGTGTCGTGCTCAAACCAATGGGTTCATTCAGTCCACAATAAAGCCTCCCTTCTGCTGTGCTGCCAATGGATGCACTGAATAAAATGGCAGATGAAAAAGTTTCAAGTTGGCAAATCAATATTTCATTATTTGTCTCATAGAGGTTTATTAGCAATAGAAACAAAGCTCAACAACAGATAAAAGCTTGAAATGGTTATTTGGAGAAATGTAATGAGAATGGACTTGTGAACAACCACTGCATTTTTAATCTTTTTGGTTTTTAGTACAAGTACACCTTTTTCAACGTGATGAGATTAGACAAAATTGCTCAGTTCTGTTCTGTGTAAGGCTGGTCAAACTACTGCCTGTAAGAATCTTTCTCAAGGTTACACACAAGTGAAAGAAAATTTCTGTTATAAATTTATGTTGGCACAGGTGAGAATAAAAAAGAGAGTCTAATCTGTGAAGAGATGTTCTGAAGAGTGCTCAGTTCAAGAGGAACATAACTAAAGGGAAAAAACATGAAATACAGCAGTATTTAACTCTTTACAGTCCTTTATCAGTGCTTTTCAACCACAGCAAGAGTCAGCTGTTCAACACATTTAAAGGGTTATGGCCAGAGGCAGCTACAGGAACTTGCTACTCTCACCACGGAGGGATTCTCATACCCAGGGCACAGTGGAGTTGATACATGAATACAGAAATATTCGTAGAAAAGTGGATTTCTACGAATTCTCCCTTGATTTCTTAAGGTGCATACCGGAGGCCAGACTCAATTGTTACTGACGGAAGCTTAAAAGGGAAATGACAAGAAAAATATTGCAAACCTCTTGGCTCTAGGGGACACTTTATCTGCCTGCCCTGTAGAGATAACCTTATTCACACCACCAAGGGAGTAGAGAGGTGACTTAAAAAGATCCTAAGGAGTGAAAAACACCCATCAGGTGAGACACTCACTGCAAGGTTGCTGGGATAACCTCAGCATTCCTGCACGCCTCCCTCCACGCCAAGCAGCCTCTGATTAACCCTCTCTGGAAGCAGACTTTTCACACAGATTCCACCAGTGCCTGCACTGGCTGATCCAGTTTAGCAGATTCGTGTCTCTGGTTGCTCTGGAGGGTGGCTGGTGCTGTGTGGCTGGTTCAATATCCCCATTTTGATCTCCCTGCTGTGGATTTGCTGCGTATCTTGATACCAACCACAGCACAAAGGCAGGCCAAGGCAAAACAGAGAAGCGCGTGTTAACTTGATCCAAATGTAGACAAAAAACCTGTAAAGGTATCAGAGACATGTACATGAACAAAACCAAGGGCACTGGAGGACTTTTAAACAACTACTACAAAAGAAATTACTTCAATTGAACTGGACTCTTCCTTTTCTTCCCTTTTTTTTTTTTAGGAAAAAGACCAGACTTATTTAACTGCACCACTTTCTTTAAATTTGGCATTAAAAGAGACCTTTTAACATTTCTGAGTGCCCTTCAAATAATTAGATTTGCAAAACTCACCCTGTAGCATTTTATTAAAATTAATTAAGTCACCTGCCAGCAGTTTAAACAACAAAGTGAAGAACACAATCTGCATCAGGCACTGGACAGTGATGGCGGGAACATTCCCAAGGTACCTTCACAGGATTTCTTTAAACTGCCTTCAAAGCCATGTAAAAAACATGCAGCCTTTAGAACTTGCCCCAGAGAAATGAAAATGGAAGGCCATGCAAGAGAGATAGGGGCAACTCTGGGGACCTGGAAAGCTTCTGATGCTCACCCGGCCTCCTTTGCAGCACAAATGCAGCTAAGGTGCTGCTGGGATATGGCACATGGAGAGAAGGGATGTCCCCAGTGAGAGCTCCATGGCAGCTTCGGGGTTTGTAAAGCAGAGCAGCCACCTCAGGCACGCCCCAACCACAGCAGCCTGCGCTCCACCACCGCATCTCCATCGCTGCTGGACACCTCCATGAGCGGGGAGGGGCAGCATCTCTGCCACCTCTCACGCAGCCTCCATCACATCTGAGTGCTAACCAGCCTCAGACCAACACAGCAGCTGTGGTGGGGACATACAGTGTCCTCCCAGCCTGAGGAGGATCTGGGAAAGCAGAGGGACGAGCCATGAGGAGGTGGGGGACCGTAGAGAAGCCTCTTGAAGAATCTCAGCTGTGACATCTCGTGGAAGAGGAGCATTTGTTCACAACCAACAACAGCAATGTCTTTAAAAGAAAGATTTACTGAAATGATGTTGACTATGAGCAAGCTACTCATTTGTCACTGCCACCAGCACAGAGGAGGTGCCAGATGAAAGATCCACTGGCTGTACCTGGCTCTGAAATTCTGTGTCAGACAACAAAATGAGCTCCACAGGTCTCCATCCTTTGCAAGCCCTGGCACACAAGAGCTGTTGGGAAAGAGCAGGCCAGAGGGAAGTGAATGCTTTGGGGATGTGGGGTAGCACTACTCAGCTGCCTGATGGGGCATTTTGCACATCCCAAAACAGGACCCTGGGAAAAGCCCTTATACCTTTGGTGTCACTTTGGAGAACCCTTTTCAATACAAAATGGGCACAAAACGTGGTGCAGGGAGTACTGCTGAAGTGAGATGGCTTAGTCAGCCCCATCAAGAGAAACAGCAATCTGGAAATCTCTGGACAAATGAGCAACGTGGGATGATCTTTTTTCAGTCATGTTGCTAGGAGACATCACCGTAGTCAATCATAAAACCATCAACTGCTGCTACTCAGGAATTTTTTTAATGAACACTTCTATGCTGAAGAGTAATTCAGTGAAGCTAAAATTGCTCATGGGACCATGCCAGTTTTGAAAAAAACAAGCAATCAAACCTATACTGGTGAAGATTTCTCAGGTTCCAGATGAAATTTGTGATCCATAAAGTGTAATACCAAGGTTGGTGTTATCAGCATACAAAAAAATCAGGAGAGCAGCTCAAACCCACACCCTGTGATATCCCTTAACAGAAATATACTGCTTTCCAACAATCCATAAGAAGTTAGTAAGTAAATTAAGTTTCTGTTAAGTAGTTTAAATTCACCATACCCAGAGATCTGCACCTACTATAGAGAATTTCAAAGGATTTTGGAGCTTGAGAAAGATAAAGACTGCAAGCTTAGTCTAATGTTCAAAGCTGCCTAATGCCCTGCAATGGAGGAAACACAAGTTCAAATCCTTGCTCCAGGGATGTGGGTAAAGGTCAGGGTGAGAGCCAGCCTTCCTCAGGGGCTGGAGCTTTGCTGACAGCTTGGCACTGGCATCAGGATTTTGTGAACAATTTTTAAGAAGTCAATGCTGGGTTATGCAGAATGGCAAATGTTGAAACCTGAAAGCAATGTGCAGAACAGAAACCCCCATTTTTAAACATTCCTGCCAGTGGAGGAGATGGCAGTGTTTTCATGAAGCCAAGCTGCCTGTGTGGAAAGGCTGGAAGGTAATGAAGGTGGAAGCACAATTAGGCAAGAAAAGGGAAACTAAGCTACAAGTAACACTTCATAAGGATGAAAAAATGATTGAGGGGAAAATAACATTAGAAATTATTTTCAAAGTTACATTTCTTCTAGAGAATCTGCACAATAAAAATATCAACTATTATGCACTTTGATAAAGCAGCATACGAAAGATTTTAGGGGGAGCAGAAAAAGGAGGTATCATTATTCAGCACTTTTATTAAACAAAAGGCAGAAACCAGCAAGCTTAGAGAAAAAAATCCAACCCATCCAGAAACAGAAAAATGAAAAAAAATGAAACACGTAGCTCTTCATGATTACATGTATATTTTACCTTCACCCATATGTAAGGGAAAAACCTATGGTTAGAATAGAACCATGAACAGAAAAGCAGACACAACAAAAGCAAAAAGAAAAAATAAAAATAATAATTCTAATACTAAATGGAAATAGATTACTTGTGCTGAAAGAGTCTAGAGGTACTAGCTGGGGGAAATGTTTGAGCTGGTCACATTGCCCTTGCTTTTCTTTGACAGTACCATTTTTCACAGAAAGTCCTGGCAAGAAACACTGCCTGCAGTAGTTTTAATCTTGGAAACAACCCACATGAGGTGGCTGCATTCAGACTGGAAGTGAAAAGGCCACAGGTGACAACAGACTGTGCCTCTCCACGTGTCACAGCAGGCTGACACCTGACTCTGGTCCCAAATGCTGCCTTCATCCCCCCGGATCTTCATCCAGCACTGAAATACTGCCCGGCCTGGGTGTGAGCAGAGCAGCAGGGGCAGGGGCAGGGGGGGAAAGCAGGGAAGCCTGGTCCCAGAGCCACATGTACAGATGTGAGTCACCAAACAAACAGCGTGAGCCCTCTGCACAGCCAAGAGCGGCTGCTGCGCCACTGCCAGCGGCAAGAGCTGAGTGAGAAAATTAAGAAAAATCAAACTGGGAGCCTCTGACCCATGGAATTGATCCAGGGTCTGTTGCGTGGGAAAACACATCCCACACCACAGGAAAGGCCAGGGGAGACAGTCTGGTACAGATTATTCCTTATGCAGAGATTTAATTGCTGGCAGTATCAAAATTAATTTTTAAAATACTTGTTTCCTTCTTGCTTTAAGCTCCTCAGCTAGCCCTGGGAGCCACACAGTTATGTACAATGCTTCCAAGTGGAGAAGGAAACAGCACAGCACACTGAAAATTGTCATTTTGATTCTCAGGCTTTGTTTCCAAGGGGAAAACAGCATAGCAGTCAGTGAGTCTTTACTGCAGGATACACAGAGACAGGACAGGCAAAGATGGCATAGCTCTAGTATTACAGCAAACGTTGTTGCAGACATCTAAATGGTAAGCAAGTCCTGTATGCTGTATAATATATGTGCTGGAGATATCTACATCTATCTATAGACAGACAGATATGGTCAACAGAGCATAAGCAAGACCCTTCTTGCACCGACTTGTTACTTAGCATTCAATAACTCACTGCCAAATTAAAAATACAATTACTGAGATACCCCTGCAGAAGAAAAGTATACTTCAACTTTCTGGCAAAACTCAAAGTTCAATTACCCTGCAGCAAATCAATCAAATGTGTGTGCAGCAAGCAATGAAATAGTACAGATGTCACCTCAGTGCTTTCAGCTGAACATGGTTTTCCTTCTTTTTAAAAATCAGCAAGTAGCACTAGGAGACATTTACAAAGCCCACATTATGCAGAAGATAAAACGAAATCTATCAGTGTGATTTAGAGCAGCACAGCACAGTGCTCTGTGCACGAGAAACCATAAATAATGAACATTCATCACTGGTAACCTGTGCAATGATCTGATTTTTATAGACACAGAGATTCATGACACCAGTTGAGCACCGTATTCCCCACGTTTCCATAGCTGGGAGCCAGGCCTGCAGGGCCTGCACTGAACCATGTGCACAGGTCAGCCCGTGCTGATGGAGGTGTGGCCAGGGCACAAATGTGTGTGTGCACAAAAAGCCACACTGAACCAATCCTGGCCTGGGATACACAAATAAAAGCTTCCCAGGGGTGGCATGGGCACCACAGTGTGCACTGACAGCGTGGAAAGTCTCTGCTCTTTGATGCTTCAAGTACCTTCCTTTGCCCCTTTGTTATGAGCAGCACAAAACTGCACTGGAGCTCCCAGCTCTGAGACACAACTCTTCCTCTGGGTTTCACCAGCCTCTCCCACAGCAATCCCAAGGACACTTTATCCCAATGACCTCAGCAGGAAGGGGTGACACCACACACACTTTGTGTTGCCGGGAATGGAGGCCTTCGGTTTCCAGCAGGGATCATTACACAAGGTTGGTTTTGGTTTTGTTCTCTGTTAATTCATCATTCCTAGAACTGACATGAAATTTTGTAATCACTTTCAAGTGGATGAAGTAGACTTGAAATTAAGTCTGCTAACTTCAACATTTTTTTGCTACAGTTTCCCTTCCCTTTGCCTGTGACTTATTTAGCTATGGCTACAAAAAATCACAGAATATTCTGATGACCCAGAAGGATCATCAAGTCCAACTCTTAAGTGAACAGCCCATACAAGGATTGAACCCACAACCTTGGTGTTATTAACACCAGAGTCTAACTAAATGAGCTCATCTCAGTGTTAAATGCTTTTTTTTTTTTCAAAATTGGAAACTATACAAATTCACAACTCTGATTAAACTTGAGCCTGAATTTTGAAACAACAGACTTGCCTACCTGCAAACAAAATTATATTTGTATTTGATATGATCAAAACAATTGATTCATGAAGCTGATTAACAACGGAAATTAAAAGACCACTTAAATACACAAAGTTAATACTCACTGCAGTTGTGTAAAATTGATATTTTGAAACATTACAGGCATCTTAAAAATTTTTATTTAGCATATTGAAAAACAAATGTTACAAAAATTTTTCCATAAACATAGGCAAAAATGTTTAAATAGGATAATTTAATGTAAACCAAACCCCTTTAAAATACACAATATTGTAATCAGAGGTTATTTACATCCAGTGAAGAGAGAACAACCTTCACTAATGTTAATATCATCTAAGCAAATCATTAATTTCCATAATTTCTTAAAACAGTGCCACCTTTAAGTTAGTAACTAAATCATTTCAGTCCTAATACAGGATGAAATTCAATGTTACATTCAGAAGTGGGAAAGGCAGTATCCTGACTATTCATGTCATCAGTCAAGAGAGCACTGCATTCAGAGTTGCAAAACCTTAGAGAGATACAACTATAAATTTTTATTTACTGCATGACAATGCAATTACAGGATAGGTAAAACAACAAGAAAAAAATAAACTTTATAAAACCCCAGTACAAATAAAACTTTATTTTTCAATCAGGTTAGAAAAGCCAACCACAAGACTAAGCTATTTCCCCACATTTCACAAAACAGAACAAAAAACGAATTTGTAATTTGACACTATTCCAACATGAATAAAACTGTTCATGTCTCAGAGGAAATGCATGTGCACAAATGTCCCACACAGGTTTTGTTTAAATATTCAATTTATTCACCAATACATAAATTTATAGCCCACAATGTCTTTCATACTCATGTACTCATGGAAAAGGCATTGTCCAATTAATTTGACTCATAGATCACTTTAAGTTTTTGGTTGTGACTTTTTTTGGAATGGCAAGCATCAGTTTTGGACTGCACATAGAAGTATCTACAGGACACAGTAACAGGACAAAGTTACACATTCAACTTAGGAGCCAGAAACAAACCCTTTAAAAGTGGTAGTGGAATACACAGTAAAGAAAAAAACAAAAAAAAGGGAAAAGCCAGCTCATCTCTAAACTACTAAACCAGACTGCCCATGGTCAGGGGATGATGACGACTGCTTAACAACCTGACACGGGTGATCTCCATGCATTTCCTACAGGAAAGTCTGATACCCTGGCAAGGAAGTTACTGCTAAAACTACTATCTGTGCTGGCAGGCACAGGAGATGCCAATATGGCACACACACTGAAGCACCAGCTCTTTCTGAGGTGGTTCCTGCATGCTGGGATGAGGCACTTTGTTCTGGTAAATCTGCCTAAAGCAGTGTTTTTATTAACTCTTGCTCAGTTTGAAAGGAGCTTTAACTTCCACGAGTGGCAATTCAGGATTCACAAGAGCTAAAACCACTTCAAAAGAAAAGGTCTGACAGTCCACAAACAAGGCCCAGGCAATTTTTACTACAAGTGTCCAAAACATACTGTACTTATCTACCTATCTTAATAATCTATTATATATAATGAATATAAATGAGAGTTTGACAGTGGAGTCAGGAGTTTGGCCAGGAGTTCATCTCTAACACAACTTGCCTTAGCTGCTGGAGATCCCCAGCAGGAAACAAAGGCAACCTACCCTTTGCCAAAAATGAGAACTCCTGACTCCACTTGTCAGTACATTAGATCATATTCTTATCAAAGTGTGCATTTACACACCCATCTATAACCATATATTTCCTCCCAGTCTCCTTCCATAAAAATCCTTTGGGAAAAGGTGGGCCAAGCTCCTATGAGAGGGCCATTAAGAGCAATTTCAAACAGATGGCACTGGCATTTCATTTGGAGTGTTTGAAACAAGACAGTCTGGGTTGTAAGAAAGGCAATATAAGATAATTTAGTCCTTCAGGGCTCAATACATTTCATTAGGTGCTAATTGATAGTAGAACACAGAACAGTGCTAAGCTAATGCCACGCACCTTGGTGTGGGAAGAAAGAAAACTGAAACTTAATATTCAGAAATTAAAGCAAGCAATTAACTTTTAAATCAACCTGTGAAAAAAGAATCACCACACTTGAATTTGTACCACCTAAACCAGGGGGATGAAATTCTGTACAAGCCTGTACATAACTTGCATCCATCTCTTCAGCCTCAAAAACTCACTCCACACTAATGCTTGGGGTTATGCTGGCATCTTCTTAGAATTCCTTGTTGGACTGGATAAGCAACAGATGGATTTGTTGCTGAAAAAAAAAAAATCTATATTCTCTGCAAAGAATTTCCACAGGCACCAACACAAGGTGCACACAATGTACAGGTCAGTAGGCAAGGGAGTATCAGAACTTGAGGAAGGGGTTTATAGCTGGGGAAACCTTGAGGAAGGTTTTCATAGTTGGGAAAAAAAGGAAGTCACAGACACTGAACTTCTTTCCTTTTTCCCCTTTTAAAAAGCAAAGTAATGACTTTGGGTGTATGTGCTTATAGATTACATTCTGGTCCCAGTGAAAATCACAGCAGGAAGTCCATGATCAGGATTTTATCCACTCTTGAGTACTTCAGTATTACTGTTGCATGAACTTTCAAGTTCTGAAGTTAACGTATGCACACTTCTCACCTCTAAAATACAAAACTAAAACCAGACAGGAAATCAGGAAAGGCAGAACGCAGACAGAAACTCACACCATTAAATTCACCAATTAGTGTCTTGAATTGTCAGCTTCTAAGCATTTATAGAATTTTGAGTGTAATAGCAAAAGCTTTAGTATACACCTCTCCTGCCAGGACTCTGGAATTATTGCTCTTACACCAGCATTCTCTGCACGAGATCCTGGTTTGAACACAAAGGCTCCCAGCCTCCTGAGGGCCAGGAGAGGGTGCAGCATTTAACAAAAATCCAAGTGAGAAAAGGAACCAACCAGACAAGAGGCAAATACTGCAAAATCAGTCCCCTCTAGTGGAAATAACTATTAAAATGTTGCTTAAGGATTCCCTATTGCAGGGAATTCTGACAGTCTGCGGTAAGAAAGGGGAGGGGAATCCCACAAATCTTGTGGGGAACGTGGACAGTGTTTGGAATAAAACAAGTGACATCCTTCAGAAGAGAGATACTTTTGAGAAGTATGACAGAGCACCACATCTGTATCTGCACTACACTCTCAATACAGATTCCTTATCTTTTAAGACATTCTATAGGGGAAAAAAAATCCCAAACCCAAAGAACGAGTGAACCTAAAAAAGGTGAAATTCATTGTACAAGTCCGTTAAATTACAGAAATGCATAACAAGCCAAGATAAAGTGCTACAAAATGATTACTGATTTTTAAAAGGTCCATGGCATTCTTCTTGCTTTACTTAGTACTGGTGACAATGGGAGTTAGTGCAATGGCACTGGCTGAACTGGAATTCACAATGTCTTCGTATTGCGGGGGTGGATCTAAATGCTGTTCAGTTTCGCTTCTTCTCACACTGATTTCCCCTGTGGCTTCCTCATAGGAAGGAGGAGGATCACAGTTTGAGAGCCTTGTGGATATTGAGTCTGACCGTGCGTCCGAAAAGCTCAGACCTCCTGGAGAGAGCCCACTGACTTCATACATTTCCTCCTGTGGGGAATGAACAATGCTGAGAGGCGGCGGGAGGGGCCCTCTGCCGTCAGCACCATCGCCCAGCGCTCCGTGGGCTCCCCTGTGCACGTACACCGACTGCCTACGCATTTTCTTTTTAAACAGGCATCTCCAGATGACAAAAATGACAATGAGGATAACGAAAAGGCCAATGATTAATGGAAATGCAAGGTAAAATGAATACCAGCTATGTCCTGTGTTACTTTCTCCCTGGAGTCCGTTTTTGTAGACTTTCCAGAACTCCTTCTAGAAGAGCAAGACACAACACATCAGAAACTATAACACAGTTAATAAAAACAAGCAATGTAAGCAAGTTGTTTTAAAGAATGAGGGGGGGAAAAAAAGGCATTTCAAATATTGATGATTAAAATAAGAACTGGCATGGATAAGCACACACAAACTTTCAAATTTTCTTTTCATGTGATTAGTGATACAAAAGGGATTTGGTTTTTTCAAACAAACTTCTCACTACTTTTAAGAATCTGGTGTCTGCACTCAATGTTTACAAACATGCAGCACAGACAGGACTAAGCAATAATACAAAAAGAAAAGAAAAAAACCCAACCACACAACAAGCTAGAAAAAAAAATCTCAAAAGCCCCTGCCTAATCAGCATGCACATCAGCCATCCAGTGGATCAGAATCTGTCAGCACCACTCTAGGTACAAGTTTAGGGTTTGTTTGTTTGTTTGTTTTAAAACTGCAATAATACACCAGTACAATTTGACAGGGAAACACTGGCTCAGAGTGACAGACCATTTTGGCAAAGCACAACTATGCTGTACTGTCTTATCATAATTTAGACATGCCCTACCCTCTGGGTCATACATCAATTGCTGTCAGCTTATTTTGAGTTGATCCAGATCCTCTGTTTATAGTTAAAAATAGCTCCATAACTATAAGACTATTACACAGGTTGTTATATTCTAGAAACCTTGACAACATAGCTACAGATAAATGGAACATAAAGTGAAAATATGAACAAGTGAAAACAAAGATGAAGGGGGACACCAATACTTGAAAGTCCTCTTTGATGTATTAATATGCACAAGTGGGAGCACAAAGATCATGTCACCATCCAATTTATTCTGCAGTGAATGCTATGAAGAAACAGTACAAAAGAAAAGCATTCCCTGCCTCAAAAGAGTAGCCAGCCTCACCTGTAATGTCTCTTCTCCTATGAAACACTTCCACTGTGTTTTATAGTCATTATTTAGTATATTTTAGTATATTGTAGTATAATTACAAAAACCCCAAAACCAAAAAACTGTAATTAATGACACCCCCCCAGCCCATGCCAGAAACTCTGAACTTCTTAATTTTCTTTAAAAATGCAGTCTTGACTCCTTCATGCTCCTGCCAGCATCACATTAATTTTAAATGACAGCACACATTTCATGCAACTGTTTATAAAGTAATCACCAGGTAGAATTGAAATTGTCATTGCTCAGTTGTTAGTAAACGATGTATTGAGGTTGCAGACTGACTGACTTTGTGCACAGACAAATCGGATTCATCAGTTTTTTCAGTTCAGGCCTGCTGCCACATGATGGGCATTAACCAAAAAATGCCACAAAACTGACCCCAGAGGCAGCCTGAGTCCAGAGGCAGCACAAGCCCTCTCGCCTGGAGGTCAAGCTTTCCCTGTGCAAAGGCAGGACACCATGGGCAAAACACACACTCACAACACTTCTGGATCAGAATTTACTGAGGTTAAGAGCAATGCCATGTGCATGAAACAACTGACTGTCCTGTAAATTTTCTTTTCCAAAGATAAATTCAGTTGTTCTTACGTCTACGTGCAAATTCAAAAACCAAAACAATTTCAACTCCTACACCAAATCAGGATCAGGTATTTTCCCTAAATTTCAAGGCTTGACACCACAAACAGTTGTCACAATGTCCCTTTTAGATGTGAACCCAGCTCCAAATCATCTAAGCTATGTCAGGTAACACTGGCTTCAAACAAAGCAAGAAAGTCTGGGAAGATGGACTCTAAATACTTCTCTACAAGGGCCCTCCTTCATGTGTGTTCCACAGTGAACCCCAAACCAACTGTTCTGAGTTTAGAAAAATGTATTTTGGGGGGAACTAACATTGAAAAATGCCATTAACTGCACAACTGAGGGCTTTTGGGACCTCTGCATGATAAAACCTGGGAGGGGCAAACACCTCACCCTCTCCCCACCAGACTACCACGCAATTAAGAATACCTATTACTTTTGCATCTGGTTAGAATACAGCTAACTAGATTACTGTGGAATAAATAATATATTGTTAACTTTAAAAAGCAGAAAAGGATTAATTAGGATTATGAAATGCTACAGTATATACTGGAACCAAACTTCCCACATCACTGTTCTGTGGCCTCAGTGGAAGCAAAGAAAATGGTACAGTGTTTGTTTCTAAGACCAAAGTTGCAAAGATTTACTGAAAGTTATTAAATATATTGTGCAAGGATATGTAATTTTAAAGACTCTCTGGAGGAGAAAGGTAGTTTTGATGAAAAAAGAAGAAATCACACTTCTCCTCTAACAATCTATTTTGTGTTGCAGACTGCAGAGGAAATGCACCTTCTCCAATAGAAAGGTAGAAATAGAAAAGTAGTGACTGGTGTTTTAATATTGTTTCCATGTTACTTCTGGGTCAGATCTATCTGCTGTGGAAAATGTCTCTGTATCTTCTTCAGAAAGCTCAAACAGCAGTATCTCTCTTTGGCACTGCAACTTGGCAAAGCAGCAGAAAAGCTGTTCTGTTCTCCCAGAGTGGCAGGCACTTAGTGCAGAACAGGGTGTGCTGCTTTGGGGATGTTTGACTTGGTGATGTGACCAGACAGGTGCATAAAGAGCTTAAAGGAAGAGTCTGAACTGCCTTAAGGATGAAAGTAGTTTAATGTCCTCTTTCATTTACATGCAAGGCAAAGAAAATTCAAGACAGTTTAGACACTCCTCAGTTCCTGGTCAAAAATTACTTTAGGTCTAACACTATCTTACAGAGACAGAGGAGGAAAGTTCTGCACACTGAACTTTCACTTTTAGTGAAAAACACTAAAAAAGAAACAGTTGCTTAATCATTAAAAAAAAAAAATCTTTAAAAGTTCTTCAGGGGAAAAGACAAAAACAACCAACCACAAAACAACCCCACCAAACAGAACCTTGTTAGCATACTCAATGCCAGGTTTCCAGCTTGCATTTTTGCAAGTCAGATCTCCAAGAGAAGCACAAAGACTTTTAGTTCCAGACTGCCATAGGAACTACAGGAAACTCATCCTTCAGGTTTGAGCTGCACAGCTGCCAAGCTCTCCCTCTGCCACCCCACAGCTACACTGCAGAGTAAAGGGATGGTTCAGGAGGAGTACAGGACACCTGGTCAGACTCAAATCCTGCCCAAAAAACCACAGACAACTTAGATGAATTTGCACAGTGTGAGGATTTGAGTTTTGTACAAACTGCTGTGAAAAAGACCAAGAGGGGGAAGATTGAAAACTTACAAAGTAGCTGTAAAATTAATACAGAAAGTTAAAGAGTAATTTAGAAGCTGGAAAACTCACTGCACAAACATCCCTCCCACAACTGCTGGTCTCTTAAACTAACAACAGAAAAGACTTTCTGCTTGACAAAATTACTAACTTGTGATTAATGAAAAGGACACTTACTTCAGCAATCATTTATCCCTGAGTGCTGTACAAACGGGAATACCAGGTGTAAAAGCTTTATAAGGCTGAAAAACTAAGTTAAGCAGGCCACAGAATCAGATAACTGCAGTGGGAAAGACTTAGAAAACATCTAACATATATTCCTGCCAAGAACTACTTTTTGAATGTACCTTAGCGCTTTGGCAAATCCAGTTTGAAATAATAAAAGGAATTCTCAAAGGCATTCTAAAGACAGTTACAGCAAAATTTTCCAGAATTCTGTTTCCCTTTCATTTGTAGTACTTCTCAGAACAGAGTCAGTATCAGTCAACTGGATCTGAATGCTGAATCAAATAAGGGATCCACCACAAGGAAGTCAAGAGACTCACACCCTCTTGAGAATTTCAGCAGAGGCCTTTACTACATTTGGCAGCATTGTCAGCCTCAAATGATCCTTTGTCAATTACCTGACTTGTTTTAAAGGTGGACTGATAATTAACCAGTCAGAAGGCTGCTTGGTATTCGCCAGGCAGAGGCTGAGAACAAAGCAATAAGGGGAAGTGAGTGCAGCTTTTCTTCTGGTCTGCCCCCAGTTTCAGGTGGCAGGAAAAGATTCCCATCTTCTGAGTATTTATCCAGCATCCATAATCACACACAGACTGACACTGGAAGTCTTACTCAATAACATCATTTTAGATCTGGTGCTGATTAGTTTTGAGTTGCTTACTAAGCTTTTAAGTAATAATTTGCTTGAACAGAGCAACAGAAAGAACTCTGCAATTTTTGCAATACTTAAAATTCATGGGAAATTTGCAAGAGGAATGAAAATCTGTGACTTCCAGCTTTTAAACTCTTCATGTAGTTTAATTAAAAAAAACAATGAGTTAATGGAAATTAAATGAATACCAGTGCTACAACCACACTCAGATACTTTGCACAGCAACCTTTGAAAAAATCTTTGAGCCTCCCAACAACCTCTGACTCCTGACCAGTGACCACAGGCAGTGCTGCCTGCAGGCTACAGGCACCACCAATAAACAGCTTTACAAGATCACACCTAGGGCTCTCCTTATCTGTTAACTTCCCTCTGACAGTAATTTTTAGAGACTGAACTCTGCTGAAAGAGTTCAAACACAAGCAGGCAGTGATACTCTTCCAGATTTCACATTATTTGTACTTCAAGAACTTCCATTAGCCAAAGCTGATTCCTTTTAATTAATGGTTCCAGACTGATTTATCTTCCCTTCATTTACATCACTGTTCTCTGAACCTATACGAGCTTTCAGGATCTGAGACATCCTGTGGCAAGGCAGTATACAGCTCTATTGGCTACGGTGAGGAGAGACTTCTGTTTGCTTTGAACCTGCACCTTTCCAGTTTCCTTTGAGGCCCTCTTAGCTCTGCTATCAGAAGGATGGCAAGTGACTGACCTCAGCTCAGCCTTCATCTCACAGACATCATCACATATTCCCTGATTCAATTATTTTATGATCTATTGTTGTTATACAAGTCTTTCCATATCTTTGATCCATTGTCACACTTCTCTGGTCCTTCCTCAGCTATTAATTTGCTTTTAAAGGAGTAGGGAGATGAGAGTTGTACACACTCAAGATATGGGTAAGCTCTTTATTTTGATCCCTGTTCCTCTATTTAAGATTCTTAGAACTCAGGGTTTTTTTATTTGTTTTGGCTTTGTTTGACTGCTCACCATTAAATTGAATTCTTCATATATTGAAATTCAGATCTTGTTCCCAAATTCAGTTCAGAGCCAATCATATATTATAATGAATGTTCCCAATTCCTCCACATGCATTACATTTGTCAACACAGAACTTCACATTCTATTTTACCCACACAGTCCTGCAAATTCTTCCCTGTTTGCTCTAGCCTAACATAATAGTTTTATCTTCAAAATTAACTTTATCATTTTAAATAATAATTCTGAATCTGTCAAAATCTCTAAGCCTGTCCTGGAAATACTGAATGGCATGTATGCACATTTGACATACACAATGCTAATTAAAAACTCATGCACCAAAAATAACTTGAGGGAATTCCTTGATATTATTTTAATATTACAAAACTGCATGTTGCAGACCCGCAGAAAAACAAAGAAGCAAGTGGACAAGATAAAAAACACCAAGAGAGAGATTAGACAAAAAGTTACCATGAGATAAATAAGCTACAGACCCTGTTTGAATTCCAGTTTATACCATGAAAGCTTTGATCCTGTGTTTCTCTCAATATACTGTATCATGTTCCCAGTCTTCTGCATCCATTCCCTTCCCCTGGGACACAGAAGTTAAGTATTACTAAGTGGCTGTGTGGATGGATCCTGCTGGGGGACAAGGCACTAAATAAAGCCCAAGCAAATGAGGCTGGTCAGGCATGACTGCACATTAGCAGAGCCTGGCCCATTAGCAACTCCCCACAGCAGAATACAGCAGCCAGGGAAAAAGGATACAGTAGTGGAAATGGATAAAAGGTCAGGACCTTATTGGAAGCTCCTTCAGCACTTGTGGCAGAAAAGAAATGTAATTATTTCTATTTTACTCGTTTCCCAAATACCTCTGCAGGGGAAATGCTAATTACCGTATCATAAAATGTTCCTAAATGGGAGAAAGAAGCTGAAGTGAGAGACAACATGTTTAGATTATGTTTTCTCAAGGGCCTATCACAAAAAGCAAAAGTGATATTGTGTTAGAATTTTATACAGTTGTCTCGTTGTACACATTATTCTTAATTACACAATGAGCTAGGAATTGTCAATCAATTAGGAATCAATTAGGAATAGTCACACCAAGCTAACTTTGGGAGATAAAACACACCTGTGTGCAGGCACCTCACAGCTTCAGAAAGAAGCAGCTTTGAAGAGATGCCACATGTCCTACAACTTCATTTTAATAAATCAGAAAATTCTCATTCCAGCCTCATCCACCTCCCCAGCTATGACCCCCAACAAAAACAAGCCAAGAACTTAAAATGTCCAGTATGCCTTTATACACTCTTATTTTCTGATGTAGAGCTCAGCCATTTAAGAGTGGAATGTGTCACCTGAGTAAATTTTGGAAGAAATCTGCAATGTTCCCTGTGCCACTCTGGCCACTGAATCACTGGCCTCGCCAGGACAATTTCCCCGTGCAAAACCCAAATCTAATGCAAGGCTGGAAAACACACAAGCACTCAGCACACCCAAAGTTTAGTGTCAATACACCCCACTCATCTTTACACACACAACAAAACATACCGTTTTCTCCTCATTTTCAAATGCTTCTCTTGCTTCTTCATAGCTACAGATTTCTTCTCTGCACTCATGTTCTATGTCACCTTGCTTTATTTCTTCCAGAAACGTGTTGGCTCTTGGGTATCTTTTTAACACAGAGTTGGCTTTGTCCTCTGTTAAGAACACTGAATAAGAAGAGGAGAGATAACAAAGGTCACTTCTAAAATAGACATCCAAAACCTCATGCTAAAATTGCTCAAAGAAAATATGTCTTTGAGTAAAAGTTTTTTCAAAGTCTTCTCCTTTATTCGATATGATGAAAGGCCTTTCCTAGTTTTGCTCACTGTTGTAAGTAGTTGGGCCTGCAATTTCAATAGCTACTGCTAAAATGCCAGAAATGCACAGACCTCAATTCAGCATCACAGTTTCACAGTGGTGAAACAGGACTGAAGCTGCCCAAGAAGAGTCCTTGGAAGAGACAGGCACATGCTCAGCTCAAGCTGACACAGAACAAACAAATCCTGCTTGTCAACATCCAAAATGATATTTGCAACTGCCTGAGGGCATCACAGACAGAATGCTCTGAAGTTTTTGATATAAATATTTATGACTATCACCCAGAGTCACAAACACCAGACAGCTGCATTTATCAATGTTTAAGTCTGTTAAGTTTTCTTAAGCAACTCTGAAGCAGACTTGCTCCCTCCACTCCACAAATCTCAACCATGAAATGGGCACCCCTTGGAGGGTGTGGGGGGAAGCAGCCTCTTTCTATTTTGTTGAACCATAAAGAAAACCTCACCTTATTTGATGAATCAAATGAAACAATCCTAAAAGGCAACAAATGCTCTGACACAGGTATTCTTTATTTGCTTTCCTTAGTTTGCTGTTCAAGGAAGAGAGCTGAGAGCAATCTCTTTTCTTCTAATGTTCCAGCTTTCCATCAAACTCTCTGACCCAGTGATTTTTACATATGCAGTAACTGGGAACACTTTGAAATCCATCAGGCTGAATTACCCAGGAGGTACATCTGCAGTGCATGATGCAGGAACTCTCCAGGTATTTCAGGTCAGGAAGCAGGAACATCAAGTCAGTGCTACACTGTTCTTGGGCTCTCAGTGCCAGCAAGAGGGGATAATGATTTAGTGCACTGCCATACTAATGCACTTGTAGCACTTTCCTGGCCTACACAATTATTTGTGCATTGCTTCATTTACAGTTAGTCTGAAGGGGTTGTTTTTTTTTCCCTTAACCATCTGATTTTTAATGTTATAAAAGGAGGGCAGCAAGGAAACAATCATTATGTTTTTGCCGTAGAAAGATGTGGTAGCATTTGCCATCAATGATTAGCATAATCAGGCATAACTAATTTCAACTTGTTTAGTGCCTGTGGTATACTACTGTAATGGACCTATGTGGCCAGGCTACACGGGTGGCTTCTGTGAGAAGCTGCTAGAAAATCACCCCATGTCAGTGGAGAAGGAAGGGGAGGAGGTGCTCCAGGTGCCAGAGCTGAGATTCCCCTGGAGCCCATGTGCAGACCATGGTGGAGGGGAGTGAGAGCAGCTTTGAGGGCACCCTGCATCCAGCCAGCATCAATCCATCACAACTTGGTTACAAATCATTAGAGAGTGATCCTCCTTTTGCAAAGGATTAAAGGAAGATGTGAAGATTGAATTCCAAAACACCCCTGACTCCTATGCTTCCAGCTGAATACATTACATATATGGATCACACAAATTACATGAGGATGCCAAGGGTTCAGTGCACCCAACTCTGCAACTGCACCTACTGCAAATTTAGGTTTCTTCAGCACCACATGGACATCCCCTATTGAGCAAGTTCATTGACTAAATAACACAGAAATTAATACTCAGAAATCCCTTCAAAAAGGAAGGAAAAAAAGATGGCCTTTTTCCACTTCCCACACAATTCCCCTCACCTCCCTCTAGGCCTGAATAACTTGGTTTCTCTAAGCCTCATGCCTCAGTGATCAGCTCAAGGACTTGTCCATGTCAGGAATGCAGCACACAGCCATGCCTGGGGATGGACTGCCAGTGCTTTTCCTACTTCCCCCAACTCCTTGTGGGCATTCCTGAAGGGAACAAGTGTCAGGCCAGACTCTCCTAACAGTGCCCATATGTAGAGGCACTGAAGAGTAGATAATGCACTATAAATTAAGTTTCCCTTCCTCCAGCAGATAAAACCTAGGGAATTTCATTTCATGTCTGGAATCCATCCCTGAAAAGAGCAATAAAGGAAATGATGACAGCTTTGTATTGGATGCAGAGGGAAAAGAAACACAGGAAAATGCAGGTAGTTGAAAACATTCTGATTTACAGATTCTGGCTCTCAGAAACAAGATACAAATACTTCTTTCTGCATGCACTTTTCAATTTGCAAAGAGAATAAAGGTTTAAAAGCTGGTATGTTAAGAAATATTGTATTTGATACATATTGGTATGAGTTTCTAGGTAATGCTTTAGTTTTCCAAAAGGAACTAATCATACATTTCTGATTCAAACTGCACTGATGAAAAACAGCAAAATGTTAATTCAGTTCAAGAATGGACAATATATGATTATCTAAACCCCCAAAGTTTTTATTGAACAATTCATATTCAGAAAGTCTCTCACAATACAGTATACAAAATGCACATATCACAGAGACAAAAAAAACCTGCTGAGGAAAATAAACTACATCCCATTCCAATTATGAATGTATCTGATAAATAACTATCTCTGGCTAGTCCAGACCAGGAATGCCTTTTGACCCTGCAAGGCTGCAAAAAAAATGAAGTCTATTAACTTGTTTGTTTTGATGTGATACTTTTAATGCTTTGCACAGTCCTAGTGACTTCAAATCCTATTGAGAAGTCAATACAAATGTATCAAGAAAACAAAAACATGCAACTGAAATCCAGGGATTTAATGAGAAGCAGTCACTGCCTGATGAGTCTCATCAAAAAAAGAAAATGCAACCATATTGCAGAACCCACTTTTGACTTCTTAGTATTCCAGGACCATAATCAGGTAGACATTCAGCTGTAGTTGGATAGGAGTGTGCAAAAAGCTCACTTTGGGTTGGATGCCCACCTAGCTAAGCCACAGCATGGCTGAATTCACTGCAGCTGTTACTGAGCAGCTGAACATAATCAGGGAAGACTTGCATGTGGTAAGAACAAAGGAATGAAGCAAGATAAGTCACTTTTTCACTTTGTTAAGGAGATTAACTAGCAACTACAAGATAAAAGTCAAAATTATTAATTTGGCATTATGTAAGCTACACACAAAAACAAATCATCTAAAGTCTCTTCTACTTCCCCAAATTTTGTAGGATATAGACGAAGATACACAACTACCAAATTTAATGCATTTGAATACATTATTTCTTCAGACATGCTTGTGCCCTGTAACTCTAATAATTGGCTTTTACCAAGTTTTTATGTACCAGAAAGCTTCCAAAGACTTTGTTTCACTTATTATTATCGAAGAGAACAATACAGTCAGATCAATTTATTACACATCCTCTGGAAAGCCTGTCTGCTATCCTAATAGTGAATGGATACTCTAGCAAGGTGAAATTCAATCAGAACCAGAGCCATGCAAGGACACAAGAGGATAAATATTTTGCAGCCTGCTGGCTGAAGCTGTCACAGGGAAGGAAAACAGGCCTTAGGTCTGTAGTGACAGAAGGGACAGGGAGCAGCAGCGTGGGAAAAGTATTCTGAGACTCTGCAGTGCTGCTGAAGCGAAGCCCGGGGCAGCCTGGACACCAAAACCAGCTCTATTGAGACCATTATTGAGCTTCCCTTTTGTGACTCCTTATCAACATCTAAGCAGACTAAAATCACTACTAAATAGTAAAAACAAACTTTTTGAAGCTGATGCTATTAAATTAGAGTCTTCCTGTAGGCAACTTTAATAAATCCATTTGGTTTGAATAGGGCTGGAAAGAAAAAAAGAATTTGGGCTTTTATTTATAAAGTTTAAAAAGAGACTTTTGCTCTGAGAATCTGGAGTTACAGAGACAAGCTTAAAAACAGTTAAAACTACTCAAGGCTGGAAATTCAGCTCTGTGGTCTTCATTCTGGAACCAGTTTTCAAAAGGCCACAATAAGACTGTGATGATTTTTATGGTCTGCAAATAATATCTCTGCCAGAACAGTTGCAAGACTCCAGTTCAGTTCAGCGTGGGCAAAGATCTGCATCATATGTAACATCAAAGGCAGTTCAATGCCAGAGGGCATCTTTTGTGCAAAGAGGCTGGGATTATGAACAGAGGACAGTTTTGGGGTGTGTTACTGTCCACTTCACAGCAAATAATAGAGAATGCACACTCCTCACTAGGTTAAACTTACCACTATCCATGGTGATTGCTGTCGAGGCAGGGAACTTGCAAATATCAAGTCTGTAAACAAAAGAGGAAACACCTTGTTGAGTTTGTAAATTACAATCAACTTGGACAAGTCTCTCTTGATTCCCAAATACTGATACAAATACATCAGTGTTTGAAACTCCATGGTCAAGATTAATCCTTCTTTTGAGTTGTACCAGTATTACATGCAGGCTAATTTCAGTAGTATAGGAATACTGTGCAAGAAAAAAAATAACCTTTGAAATGGTGAATGCTTTAACAGTTTTCAAGGCTTTCCAAATTCAGAATATGCAAAAATGTTAATATGAAATAAGAGGGTGTGTGTAATTTTAAACAAAATGCAACCTGTTTTGCCTAATTGAACTTGAAAGGTATTACATTCTCCACTGTCATTACTTATACCTTAACTAAGACTTAAATTCACTCTGCAGAGATCATCAAGTCAACTCATTATCTTTAGTCTATAGATCAGATTTTTTGAAATCAGAATGAACACATGGAAATTTATTCAGAGTCAGCTACTGATTAAAACAGGATGCCTGCATAAAGTTCAAGGGCAGAACAAGACCTGCGATTTGGCAAAGGAACTTGCACTACATGAGAGGATCCCAACCTGCTGTGCAAGAACTTACACGTACTCTGTACCTCCTCTTGGAAAGAGAACAGAGAGGAGATGCTCTCAGTTGAGAAAGTGCCTGAAGCTCATTGCTCCCACCAGGCACAGAGCCAAGAGGAATTGCATGAGCAAGCAGCAAGAGTAGTGCAGCTCCTTGGAGTTTTTATTGGTATGGGAAAGTTAGGAAAATAAAAGCTTTCAGCTAAGTAAGAACAACTGCCTAACCAAGTTCATAGAACACCACGAGGTTAAAGGGTTTTTTATTAATGAATTACCTACTCCTAAGGGTTAGCACCAGTCTTCAGAGGACAGGTTACACATCAACATATCACACCAGCCAGATGTCCTCGCTTTCCATCAATCCAAACCCTCATAAGCAAACCTTTCTGTAAAAAAGGTTGGCCATGGCTGTTGTAATAAACAAAGAGGGAAAGTTAATGTTTCCAGCCTGGCCTGCCCAACACCGTAACTCCTCATGCAAGAGCAGACTGCAGTATTTGCAGTGCTGAGGTGAATGGTGCTCCATCAAGACATCCCAGCCTGCTAAAAAAAATACAGGATTGGTGCTACGAGATGTGGGATGAAGGAAAACTGATTTTAAAGCAAGTTCATCAAACCTCTGTAAAGGCAAATAAATAAAGAGCAGACATGAAGGTACTCCAAAATCTCACCACCATAGAGTTTAGCTTCCTGTTACTAAGTATTGTAGGTTGACAGAAGTAGAGGGCTCAATTTTTTTTTTTCAGAATATATATAAAACCTCTTTTAATAGCCAGAATTTTTCTTGGCAGGCTACTCTATGCCAAAACAAATAACCTTTGCCCTTTGCTTCTTGAATAAAAATAAAATTAGTGTCATTTAATGCTTAGTCACATTGTTACAACCCAAATATCTCTGATAAAGAAATCGCTAAACTTACTAAAATAAACAGGTCACAAAAGATTTGGCTAGTGGTCTAACTCTTCTCTTCACCTATTACATCATTATTTTCTTTTGCCATTTATTACCCACCAGTTTCAGACAGCTGGTTTAGCAACATCCCCCCAAATAAAAACACATCAATAGAAGAGGCAGCACCCGGGAGTGCTCCCTTGCTCTGTTAAGTGGCAGCAATGCAGTGAATTAAACACACGTTCCTATGCTTCCCCTCTCCAATGGGGTGATTTTTTTTTGCAATAAATTTCAGTTAGTCTTTAATGTTTCACCCTTTTAACAAAACTCAAATGTGGATTTCTAACACATTCAAACAAAAAAAACCAAAACAGAACACAGGCACCCACATCCATGACTTACAACCCCTCTGATGGCTCTGCCTACTCGGAACTGTGTCAGGAAAAAGGGGACTTGGGGCCTCCCCCCTGCTATGGGATGTTTTCCACCAGCAGCAGAGCAAGTCACTGCCTCTGCCTTGGCACGTGGCACCAGGCACTTGGCATATCATGTTCCCTGGGAAAGAACATCAGAACTCTGACACACACAGAGTGGGAAACTGAGAAAACACATGAAGGACGAGAAAAAAAGAAAACACAGAAGGCAAAACATCTTTTAATTTCTTCGAAGGCAATTATATTAGGAGCTACTGACAAAAGAAAGAGTTGCTGAAGTGGCTGCAGAACATAAATTATGCTTCACTTTACCGCCTTCATTACAGAAGGAAACAGTATTCACTTCTCTAGGAAATATCAAATACAGCCTTTCAGTCAGTGGCTGTAGTGCAGAAATGTCCCTTCATCAATCTACATTTGAGTCCTACAAGTTACAAGTATTTAGAGCTCCCTGGAACTAGTTATGCCCATTCTCTGACAAATGTGCATTTTCTGTGCTCTCCCGGCTTTCCTCTCAAACTTCTTCATTTCCAAGCTCCCACAAATCACAGCTTCCTGTGATGACACCCCAAAACCTACAGGGCAGGAGGCTGATTGAGGCCACAGGCAATGGCTGCCCTGTCACTACATGGACATTTCACTCAGGGAACAGACTCTCCCACTGCAGATGAACTCCCTGGGTCTTTGCCCTCTCTTAACAGTCCCTTCCCCTAAAGGGAAGGAGTTTAATTATATTTTAGTCCTCTACTCTGACACTCTTGGTTCAAACTGACTACATAGTTCAAAGGTGGCTTGGAAGACGGGATTGAACAAAGACAAGTACAAAAATCTTTTACACCGTCATAAGCCAGCTAATAAAGCAGAAGAGGGCTGGTCACACCTCAGCAACATCCTGACTTGCTACTGACTCATTTATTCCTCTGTCCAACTCTTTATTTGGTTTCCTGCTTTTAAGTCTTCACAAACCTTACTGAAACCTAAGATGGCCCTATGGTGTCAAAGCAATGATTTATTTTCTATACACAAATGCAAAAACAAACACAAATAGGCCCCATACCCCCGACATAACTAAATATCACCAATATTTGTTGTTTCATGAATCTCTCCTCTATAAGGTTATACATCACCTTAATGATGTGGCACAGTGGACAGCTGTATAGAACTATACCCATGCTGAGTGTCCAGTTCTGAGTTAATGGCAGCTGATGCATCCAACCAACACGTGACCTTTCCTGCCTGCTTGGCTGTCAGCAGAATGGTTAAAAAACAAAACACAGAACAATGAACCACACACTTCTGGTAGGAACTATAATGACTCGATGGGAAACACTGAGTTCTAAAGCCTGTGAGAGAGCTCAGCAGACACAGCAACACCACCCCTGCAATTTACCAGCAGTACCCTGCTCACCACCAATGGGCTGCAGCATCTTAGCAAGGAGAAATACCTTGCATGAAAGTTTAAGGAACTAATATTGAAGTAATAAACCAAGCTGTACATTTCTTTCCATAGCTAACCTAAATATCATGTTCCTCAATCCTGAAAGCACCCAAATCTTGCATGCACTATTTATAAGCATAATTTCCAAAGGTGGTAATCATATTCTAGCAGCAGCAATGTCTTAAATGGGGAAGAGAACTAATTTCAGCATTAAATGCTGTTGTCTTAAGACAGTGTTTCTGCAAGATTTTGTTGCATTTGTTATGATAACCATCTTTGGCTTTAGCAGGCACACACCACTTCTGGGTGCATTTCCTGACTCCAAGTTTAATGGAAACTTGTGTGCAGCACGTCCCATTAAAGGACAGAGGATCTGACTGAGGGCACACAAACTGCCCGCACTGTTCTCACTCACTGCCATGTGTTCCAAGGATACAGAACATCGAGAACAAAGTGAGTCCTTAAGGGAAGGGAGTAGAAAGGCAAGGGAAAATAAGGCTAATGTAAAGCAGCAGCAGTATTTTTCCTCACTTAGTTTCTCACCTGCTGTGTTAAAAGGACTTAAAATACTGCAAGGCTCCCTGTTCCTCTCCCAGCTGGGGAGGGATGCACATGACAGCATCCAGGGAGGGAAGATGCCGTTTTTTCATTCTGCAACAGAACTCTGACAAGTGGTACAGCTGTTAGCTTTAGTTTTGTAATCTGTACAATTCATGAAGCCAAAGAGCTATATAATTTCTTAAAGTTATAAATATTTAGGCTCTTCTGGAGCTTTTTATGAAAGCAGGTTCATTCCAGGGACACTGGTAACTAACACATCAGTAGACATTCAGTGTCTAAAAATAAACACCCCTGTTGTAGCTCCTCAGTCCCAAAGCAGGTGCAATGCAACAACTGAAACACTCCTGGGGGAGCTTTGTTTAGAAGAAATATTAATACATTATCAATCTGACTTCCTGTGTAGCTATTTAATTATCTGACAGCCATTCATTCAGAATGTGTTATGTGCCTACCTAAAAATCCCACTCCCACCATGTGTCTTTTACACGCTTGGAAAAAATCTTACCGTGGACTTCAATTTCACTTATTGCTATCTACTTCCAAAGAACTTTCTCCCCAGGAAGAGTATCAAAGAACTTACATGGATTCAAATGCTGGGAAAATAGACTGATTTTTCTCTGATTCCACAGGATACGGGGAGAATCCTGTATTTATTAAGTTTAGTTTGGTTGCAATAGCAAGGTTTTCCATGGAATTTGGTGGGAATAAAGAGGGGTGGAACACTTTGGAAACTACTTTATCAGACATGGATACAAAAGATTTATCCTGCCTCAGACTACGTGGGACAAGGATAAAACAGAGAACTGAAAAACCTTCTGCTCTGTATATGCTATTTGATCACAGCATTATAAAACACCATCATTACTTTAAGCACCCAAAACCACAGACCAGATCACTAAGAGGAACCTGTACTTAGCAGACTGTCACTGCACCCTAAACCCAATGAAACAGATCATTACTCACAGCAGGAGCATGCACAGGGCACAGCACCACCCTGTCAGCAGAGAGAAGGAAGCTCCTCACGACTGCGCTGAAGAGACTGAGACTGAGCTTCTGCCTCAGCTTTGTTACCCCTCCACTGGTAAAGCTGCAGCAGTACTCTGGCTGGTTATTCTCTGGATACTTCCAGAGGGGAATTGCTATAAGCTATCTCTTCCTTCCCCTCCCTTTCAAAAACAAACAAGAACATTCTCCTGATACATCTTGGTGAGCAGGACATCTGGCAGGAGAAGTAACAAAACTCTCTTTACAAAGAGGGAGACTTTTGGTGGATTGCATTGTTTTAAAACTCCTGGGGACCATGTGGGGCAGTTTCTGGGAGGCATAATTGAACACTTACATAACCATCTGTGTGGAAACTAGAATTGCACAAATCCTCAAGAGACCATGCCTGTCTGAGCAGCCTATAGAATAGAATTTGACACCTCACTCTTCTGTAAGACACTGTCAGAAGACATTGCTTTAGGTTAGACAATCTCCTGTGCCTCAGGAATTCAAATTTAGAGTATTTAGCTTGATAATCCATTGAAGCGTTGATATAACAATAACCAATTCCGCTCCTTTTTCAAGCAAGAATGATGAACAATTAAATAAAGCTTTCACGGTAGGATGTATTTTTATCCTGATTTTGTTTGGACACAAAACTGATACTATGTCACTTATCTATTCCACATTGTCCTCCTCCCCCAGTACCTTTTAACTAAATCTGACACTGAGATTTCTTCTGTGCTCCCACACATTTTCCATGAAAATCAATGACCAAGGAGAACAGAAAACACATTAATGCTCCCACTGAAGATGGGTTTACCAATTGCAGCAGTAGCTCAGCAGTCAGGGCAGCTGTAAATCATTATCCATTTTGCCAGCAGAAAGAGGGCAGTCAGAAAGCAAACACCATGTTCAGGACCAGACACAGCCCTTCCAAGGGGACAACTCCAGTTAAACAGATGAGAATAGGGCAAGAGCACTGCCAGCACACGTGAGATGTCAGAGTATTGTGATTTGGGGTAGCAGCTGGATAACGAGGATAAGCATGGTAGGGAATGGAGGGGAAGTCAGATAAATAGTGGGAAAGGTGAAAAGGTAACAGAGCCAGGAACACACCTTTATTATAGATCTGGTGCTCCCTGACCTAATTAGTGTTTGGGTGCCAGCTGACAAATCTAGCTTGTCAGCCACTTGGATATCATCTATTCTAACCTGGGTCTGAATAGCTGGACTCTTTATCTGAAGCAATTACAGTGGCCATGAATAATAACCTCTAAGTGCATAATAATTATCTCTATCCATGACTATACTCACATTAGGTAGGAATGCAGAGCAATAGGAGAGCACCTGAAGAGCACCTCAGCTGGTGCTGAGGACCCAACACACAACACAGGTCAAGGATTTGACTCTGAGGAGCTCTAATTTGCTTTCATGAGCTGAGCACTGTGTGGCAGTGGGACTGCAGCTCTTGGAGTTTATCTTCTGGTTTACCTTCATCCAAAAATAGCTCAGTCTGAGTGTTTTGAAATGTTTGTGCAATGCAAACCAAAGCACAGTAAGTGGTGACAACTGGGAGATTCCTAATCTGAACCAAAATGCTACTGCAGATACACCCAATGTGCACTGTATGACCACATTCAAAGCAGAAAGAAACTGAGGAAGGAAGACGTGTATAAATTATTCCTCAGCAAAGAGCCAAAGGTTATGTTACGGGGTGATAATGAATGTTTGGGAAAAACTTTCTGTGAAGCTACAGAATTACTCTGATAAATAAGTTGATAAAAACTAAGGCAATGTGAAGCCCTCCCTCAAACTAAAATCAAACCAAATAATAAAACCTCTCAAAAATAAAAAAATCTCATCACAGTCAAAGAGATTTCTGAAGCAGTCTATGTGCTTGTCTTTTGCCTTCAAAAGTTATGTTCTTGACATGGAAATTAAATACTGCTGATACACAGGACACCACAGGGCCCAGTCTAAGACTAAAACCCTGAAATATTGGAGAGGTTTCTCAGAAACAGTAGAAAAAGAGACACAGACACAGCTAATCCAGGAACTATTGGACAACCTAGCCAGTCCTCACCTCCCCAAACAAAAAAAGAACATTCTTTCCACACACCCCTAAGGAGTGGAAACTTGCAATTACAGACTACAAAATTAACATCCAGTTTATGATCACCATTACTGACATTTTCAGTAACTTCCTCTCCAAAAGGTTACCAGCTTCTAAAATCATAAAGTAACACACAAAGTCAATACAAAATAAGCCAGAGAAAGCACATGATCCCTTTGCTTCACATTTACAGGTGGTTGAAGTGTTAAATAACGTATTGATAAAATCCTGTTATACAGTAAAGTGACAGCTGCTTATTGAATATCTATCATGTATTTTTTTTTTAATTTATAGTAAGATAAAATAATCAATGGACCTGCTAGTACTTTTTAAGAGAAAAACCCACATGAACTGCACCAAAATGCTGTAGAATGTTTTCACTCACAGCCTCCCTAAATTAAAAGCTTTGAATGTGCACTCGTTTTATTTTCCTCCCCTATTCTTTCCCTATTTTCATACAAATGAAATATTTGCATCTGTTCTGTAGATTACAAACAAGCCAACTTCGATTTTGTAGTTCAGACCATCTCCTGATGCTTTACAGACAACAAACCGAGGAACGACTCAGCAGCTCGCAACTTCAGCTGAAAACCGCAGTCTATATGGATTCAAAATTACACGTTGCTGTTTATTTGGAAAGAAGAAGAATACCCTTTGTGTTTAAATCATCACTGTAAACCAAACCTCTCAGTTGAGAGAAGGCAGACATTCAGCTGATCTAACTGTAACATATGCAACACTCTGCAGCCAACCACCACTTCTCACAACATGAGAAACTGGAGGGTACCCAGTGACCTCAGCTGACACAGATGGAAATAAGCCAAAGGACCTGAAATTTCATATAGTGTGTAATTCATGGAACTTGCTGCCATAAGATGCTGTTCAGGACAAAAGCAGAAATAGATTAAAACAAATAAAAAGGAAATCAATAAATAAGGGTGAGATTTGGTGATTACTGTAACAGAATTCTCCAGGTGTAGCTTTTATTGGTAACTCCCTGGCTGCGAAAGGAGAGAAGGAGTCCAGTGCCCAGTACAGAATGGGTAACTGCATCCAGTTCCTCTCCAACGTGGTTTAAAAGTGGTTTAGGACCAGGGGAGTAAATATCAGCACATAATACCATGATACAACCAGAAATCAAGTTGATAAATGGCAGGTGGTCTCTTTAAAGATCCTCCTCACTACCTACAATCTCCCTTTTCCATTGTCTCTGGTCTCCCAAATCAACATATCAAAGCATTCAAGATAAGTAGAAAGTAGAGTAGAACAATGTTTCCTGCCTTTTGAAAGCACACATGAGTTAGGTAGGGAAGGAAAAAAAAAAAAAAGTCGAGTACTACCTTTACTTTAGATTATACCTCTCCAGACACGAGTGAGCAGGGCCAAGGTCTCTGGGCACAGTCCATTCATAAAAATGTAATTTCATTACAGGTACAGTGTTTGTCTGCTCAGAAAAGGTCACAAGATCAAAGCTAACAATGTACCACTTATCCTGCTCTGAAACTCTTACGGATACTTTCTTCCCCAAGACAGCTCATACAGCAAAACCATGACCCAAGTGTCACAAATAATACCTTTACAGACTTTCCAATAACACAAACTGGCTGTACAAGATTCAGCCTTCAACTGTATCAATCTGTATCCAATACTCAAGTCTGCTCTTTTCACAGAGAAAGAGACACCTGACAATTCCATACGTTTGAAAAAGGTTTTCCTCAACTCACTGAAGTTTTCCTTGGAATTATTACAATATTGTGAAAGGCAGGCAGCAATAGCTACTTTAAAAAATCAGTTTCCCTCTAAACTACCAGTATTTTTCAAGTAGCCGTTAAAAAATCCCAGAAAAATTCTAGATCTCAAAATGTGCATTTTTGCAGTAAAAAGGAACCTGGATAATTTCACATTGTCATCTTTATTTTGTATGCAATAATTTTATAGCAAACATAAGACTACTACTTCATAAAGTTCATTTTGGTTTTCTGTGATGAGGCAACATCCTGCCCCATACAGAAATTGCATTTAGCACTTGTTTGGTAGGACAGTGTCTAACACCCCATTTAATTTAGAAAAAATAACCCCAAACCAATAAAAAGTAATTCCTTTGTGAAGTGCTAAACTAAGCTAGAGAAATGTGCAAACAAAGCCTTCTCTTCCAAGTATTTATGCACTGTCAGCATGCTTTAATATAAATTTCCACCCTGCCTGTCCTCCCCTGAAGCAATGCATATATGACAACATTTCAGAGTATGTTTTAATGGGATTTTCCAGTCAACCAAAAATCAAATTGCAGAGAAGTTATGAAAGCGTTATAAATACATATTTCATCTTATTGAATTATATGGTAACTAGGCAAAAGATAATGAGGCACAACTCCTTTAGTGATTTTATTAAGTTTTCTGTCACACTGGGGAATTGCATAAAGAGAGCACACAGAAAGCTGTACACCACCAGAATCCACAGAGCAGCTGCAGTAAAACAGAAGGGTAAAGAGCCCTACAAACCAGGAATAAAAAAAAAAAGTTTTAAATACTAAATACGCTTATCTCCCTCTCTCAACACCCACATCCATTGTTTCTCATGTCAACTTTACCTGGATTTCCAAACACATGAAGATGCACACGTTATTTGACTGCATTGCACTTAATTTTTTTTCTGAGTAGGACTCGAACAAACCTACACACAAAAGTACTCCAGCTCATTTTCACGTTTAGGGTATAGTAAAACATGATGTTTTGACTTCAGCCTTGAAGAGGAGTCAAGGAATTTCTCCTCCTTTGCTGCCACTGCCACCCACCCTTTCCTGGGGATCAGCCCCCTGATGTGGCTGATGCAGTTCTGTGCTCTGCACTTCAGTTTTGTCCCTCTCCCACCGACCTCCCTCCCCTCCTCTGTCCCTCTGCTCTCCGGAACAGCCACTGAAAGGAAATCTGAACTTCCCAGACTGCATCTGCCACCAAAGTCAACGTCTCAGGGAGCTAGTTTTGCATCTCTCACGACCTGTAGTTCAACAATTTTACTCATGGTCCCTTCCAATCAACTACTATGAAACAGCAGAAAACTCATGAAAGTTTTCCTAAAGGAAGCAGCACACTGGTCTAGAGGATGTGGGCATTCTGAACATCAGAACTGGAGGAAACTCTGGAAGATGAACTAACATCTAATTCAAACTGTCATTTATGAAGAAGTATGCATCACAGTAAAGGTGTAAGTCACAGCTGATAATCATGCTGCATAAATCCATACCTACCAGTATCAGCTCATACTTATAAAGAATTTTTTGCACTTTCCAGCACTGTAAAAACACTAGAACAGCTCCCAAAACTAAAACAATAATTCTACTGTTTGTCTTCTACTCCTTATGAAGTGAGCCAGTACAACACCTATTCTGCCTGAGTAGGAAGCACAAAAATTAATGTACCAAAAAGAATTCAGAGGATGTTCATATTGAAGTCCCTAAAACTCACATGCCAAATTAATGTGTCAAATTTGTGTGTGCAGATAACGGTATTTGGAGATGTAATTTACCTTAGTTGTGTCAAAAGCATACACAGAATTTAAATTAAGTTAGCTCTTGAAAACCTCATTCATAACTGACAGATCCTCTACAAAATCTAACATGTCCAACATTTTGTTCTTAGAAGATTTTGAAGGGTGTTCCCCTATTTCCCCACCAAGCTGAACAGCTACTCCAGCACACACAAAATGTGGAGGGGTCTTCTAATGCAAAAAATACATCACTAATATTTTTTAAATCTAGTGACTCATTTACATATGTAATTCACTGCAGAAGTCATTGGAGAGATCCTAGATGTGCTGTCCATCAGCAGGTGCATCTCCACCTTCTGTATTTCTGGTGTAAGTCACTTCACCCACACAAAAAGCTTCATAGAACCACAGAGCAGCCCAGGTTGGAAAAAATGTCAAAAGACGGTCTGGCCCAACTTTTTCTATTCCCACTTTTTGTGGGAAAAGCAGCCCCAATGAGGTTATCCAGCACCCTCCCCAACTGCAAAAAAAACCCCTCTAGTTAAGGGGACTCCACCATGTTCTTGGGGAAGTTGTTCCAGTGAATGATTGATCTCACTGTAAAATATTTCTTTCTTACACTGAGACGAAAATTTTGATCAAACCTTTGCCAAGAGTTCCTAACAAACAGCCATAGTGAAAGTGCTTTGACACTTCTATTTTTGAGAACTGCAGAGCTGATCAGCTGAGTTGGGCACTTCTTTACAGTTCACCCTAAGTGGCCTTTCCATAAAAGATGAGTTTATTCACCTTCTCACTTTCTTGCTTGTTTTAAAATAATGCAGATCAGGTCCCTGGTGCAGTTGACTGCAGAGCACAAGGGAAGCAGTCAAAATGCAAAACCCAGCAAGGATGGAGTGGAAAAGGAAGAACTCCTGTTTTCAGGCAGCGGGAGAAGCTTAGAGCAGTTAAGCCGCTTACACAGCCGCACACTCAACAGGCCATGCCTTTATTTTTTCTGCTGCCCACGGCTCTGATAATCAACGACAGCAAACAGAAAATAGTCCAGTGAGTCCACTCCATTTCTGATACTCAAAACTGCTCAGCAGTATTGAAATAAAATATCACAGACTCGTTCATTTCAGCTGCCACGGGAGAAATCTATAGGAAAACCAGAGGGAGATTTCACTAATTCTGATGTTGAAACCTCATTTAACCCTTCTCTATAGCCATGAGAATGAAGACTAGAGACAGAAAGACAAACAGAAAGTCGTTTCTCCTCCCAGGTTTATTTAATAAATAGTTTGAAGAGTTACAGTCTGCAAATAAATGCTGAAGAATGCACACAAGGTCAGTAAACACCTCACTGATAAACCCAGAGATACAGCCAGGTGCAGAAGTTCATGTCTGACGAAGCCACTACTTATGAATTTTCCTGCTAGGATTCCATGAACTACCTTCACACCAGCGAGCTACAAATTCACACTTTTTGAGTCATTCTTCAACGCCAAGTAGGGAACATTTACAAATACAACTAATTATAATAAATATTACAGTTTAGACAGTTACGTTAAGTGGTTAATTCAGCGATTGGGATTTTAATGAAGAACTGCTGTAAAGTGAATCTTGAAACTGCTCCATCCATTGTTATACTACAGAAAAACAAAGAGCTCAGCAAAACAGGAATATCTAGAATTACCACAATTCTTGGAGTAAACAAACAAACAAATCTCATCCACCCTAGAGTTCTGGCAAATATAATTTTCTGCAGTTTCAGGTGACAAAATGAACACTTCACTAGGATTAGGAAGTTTTATCTATGATAAATTACTCCCATCCTACACTTCACATGGTGTCTCTGGATTTTAGCATCACTTAATTCGACCACTCTTGGGGTAATCATATTGGTATAGACTGACCACTAAGATGAAAAACTGGAGGTATGTTGAGTGTGTGATTTTCAAACATGAGATGCCAGCTTTCAAAAGTAATTTCAGAAGTGACATGAGAAGGCTGATTCAAATGCTTTAATAAATGAAACGCTCCACTGAGCAGGTAAAATGCACAATGAAATGTGCAAAATGCAAGTGATCTCGAAGATCTTTCAAGATGCAATTGCAGGATACTCTGTCTCTCTCTCATGTAAAGACATCTATGCTCAAAAAAAACCAGCACAAAGCTGTTTTACACAAAGCAGCATTCCTGGTTTGAATATGGGCAACACTTCTTGAGCTACTACATTACCCAGGACTCTCAGCCCTGGATGCTAACTCCAATACACTGGGCTGTGCAAATGCATTTCTTGCCTGATTTTATACATGTATTTTCCAACAGATGCCTAACTTTTATCCAAAGTTAAAGTTATTTCACGTAACGATTATATATTATTAAAAATAAGCAACAGCCTGAAACAGGCAAAAAGAGCTCTCAATGGATGTGCTTTCTTAGCAAGCCAAAATCCATGGTGTGATTTTAGGTGGTTAGCATGTAATTTCTTTAACTTTCAATGTGGAGACAGGCTTTGCTTTTGAAATGTAGCTATTCTAATAATAGTATTCAACAACCTTGATTAAAGCACAGTTTACTTGATAATCAGTACCATCAAAATTGTCAGCAAGAGAAGAATGGTTTAAGTGTATTTCAGACCTCACAAATGTGTATCAAATTTTACTTAACAAGAATCAGTAAGACAAGCAAAGGTAAACAAGGAAAGGGCTGGGTATTGTCAGATTAGATTTTAAAAGGTCAAATAGTTACCAACATCTGAACTCAGCTGGCAGGAGAACAGAGGAGACTTTAGGTCATTCAGGCCACTCCTTTGCCAGCTCTGTAGGGTTCTCTACTGCACACTGCAAGTGCTTTTGTTTATAATGTGGAAGAGGAGAGGAAGCATGGTGGGGGGAAGAAAGTAGATTGTCTTTGGAGGCTGAAGCAAAACAACCATTAAAGAAACACCAGCCAGACCAGAGAGCATCCTGGAAACAGAGCTAATGGGAATTCATGAAAGAGCAAGACGAAAACCAGCAACAAAGTTCAGGATTGAGTAGAGAAACTGAAAGCAAAAGCTCTTAACAGGATGGTGCAAAAAAAAAAATAGAATTCTTGCCTATAGGGATCTGGTGTCATTTGTTGAGCAAATGGGAAGAAATGACATATGTAAGATTTACTGGAATAATGGAAGAGGGTATCAGAGGGGCAAAATGGCTTAGTTTTTTCCCAGTAGTCATACTTGGGATAAGTGGTACCAACCATATCTCTTGTTCCCTGCCTATTCAGCTCTTTCTAAGAGCCAAGTAAGAGTCAAAATTAAGTCAGATAAATCTTTTTTTCCAACCTGATTGATCCTGTGATCAGCCTCACCAGAAGAACACAGAAATGGTTACACTATCACAAGTGAGGGAGGTCACAGGGGCAGGCAGAACAAAATGATGGACAAGAGGATCACAGCAAAAGGGAGCTGTTTAAAATGACAGAACAAACACAAATGGTTCACACTGCTGTAGTCTGAAGTTAGCACTGTCCTGAATTATATTTTATCCTGCTTTTGCCACAGAATTTATTCATGACTCTAGATAAATCACCTAAAAATGCTGTCCCAATGTAGACACCAACTACATAAATTTTATTTTAAGGATGCCTCTCTCAAAATCCAAGTGCTTGATTTGCAAAAGCAGAATAGGCTTAGAACAGACATTCAATCTATTTGCACCTGTGCACCCAACATAAATGAGGACACTGAACTCAACACCCTGAAAAAAATCAGATCCTACCCGGACCGGATCTGATCTCCATAGTTTTATCTTTCATTCTTCATGTGGAATGGAAGAATGATTTCCTTGTCTTAGGAGAGTTTTGTCAATTAAGTGGGGAATTAGTTGAGTACTGAGATACTAAGGTGATAAGCATAACAGAAGACACAAGGAAATTTGTAATTCCATTGTCAAAGCAGAATTTGATGCAGATTTGAGTCACACTGAGAAAAGGTCTTTACACCACACAACCAAAGTTAAGGAAGATGAGACTAAAATACTTAATCTCTTTAATACCATGAGTACTGCAGGATTTTTTATGCAATAAACAATATGTTATTACTTAATAAAAAAACTGTAGTTCGATCTAGATCTATTAAGGGACTGAATTAAAGCTAACTTCAAAACTTCAGTTCTCCATTTGTGTATCTGGAAATGACACTATAAGTATAGTTACTCTGAGTGTAACTATCCACTTCTCATAAAAAAACACTGATTATAATCTCAACACCTGCATGTATTACAACCAGGTGCAACGCTTTGCTGCTTTCAGCTAATGCACTAGTTGGACACAAATTTCTGGATGAACTTGCGTGAGAAAAGGATAATCCATGTTTCACCCATGGATTTCCTGGTATTTGCTAGTTTCAAGAAAACAGAGGTATTTGGAATTCCAGGTTCTAGCCTAATCTGTTCTGGAAAATAAAGTTTTCTAGTCTAAAAGAGGTAGAAGCAAGATGGCTGAAACTGAACACATAAGTAAAAATCTCACTCCTGTCTCCATGCAGTACTCTCACACAGAAGTTCCCTGTCCCCTCTTCTCTGGCTTCTAATCTCACTCCTCTGGTCCAGCAAGAACTACTCTTGCAATCTCACTCACCCTTACCAGGTAAGTCTCCTTAGACCGCTCGTCACCTCTTGCACTTGTAAACCTCCCCCACAACTGCTTTATCAATGGCACTCCCTCTGTTCAACACAAGGGCCAGAACGTTCAACATCCCAGTTGCACAATCCCTTTACACAGGTGTGTGTGTCTGTGTGTATAAAACACACGTGTGTGTTAAAAACAGGGCCACCTTCACACACAGCTAAACTCTCTCCCTCCCAACCACACGTTTCCTGAGCCAATATAAGCATCCCTATGGCAGTGCAGGGAAACAGACGTGATTGCTAACTAGGTTAATCAGAAACAGTGTTTAAAAGGTCAGTGTGAATCTGCAGGTAATGCTCCGTGCCACTCCGCCCCACTGCTGTATCAACAACGGTGCCAGCGTGGGGAGAAGGTGGTACACAAGGTGGTAATGAGCAGAAAAAGTACAACCTGGGTTTTTTTTCTGTGACAGTCAATGGTAATAATAAATTTAAGGTCTTGATTTTAATCTAGAACACCAACATCTGCATAACTGTCTCTCTTCCCGGACTTTCCTATGAAAACTTGAAATTCTTTATAGTTTTCTTCCCTTTACTCACAGGCTCCATTCCTCTCTGTTTTGTTCCCAACAAGCCCAATCCCTGCCTGTTCTCTCCCTCCTCAACCCATGCAACATTCAATCCCAGCTTCAGCTGTGGTAATACCGAGGCTCCCTCTGCCCCTCCTGTTTCCTGTGGATGTGGATGAATCGTTCCCTCGCCAGCGCCAGGCCTCGGAGAGATCCCGCAGAGCCCGGGAGGGTCGGGCTCATTCCCGAACACACCTTCCCACCCCGGCATCCACAGCCCGGCCCGGCCACCGCAGCTCCGGCACACACGAGGCCTTTGGGTGACCCTGCCGACAGCGCAAAAAGTTTTTAACAGGACCACGAGAGCTTCGGATGGCTGCGGCTGGGCTGTGCGGGTTTGTTTTGGGGGATGGTGGTTTTTTTAAAACTTCAGAGAAAAATGTATCAGCTGCCTGTTCTGGAAAGAGTCGCCAACCTCTTCCAAATGAAAAATTCCGCAGGATTCTTCCTTTGTTCAATACACTCCGCACATTTTGCCCCCGAGCTTAACTGGAAATGGCACAACTCCCCGGAGAGGAGTTCACCGAAGCGCGGCGAGGGGCGGAGGGGTGCGTTCCACCCTCCCTCCCTCCCCTCAGGGGTCCCCGCGCGGGACTCCCGCCCCGGGCACCGCTCCTGCTGGCGGCCCCCGCCCGCACCCCGCGCTGCCCGCACTCACCGCCGCCCCTGCCCGCACTTCCCCCGCGCTGCCCGCACGCCGCACTCGCCGCCCGGGAGCGGAGCAGCGCCGGCGGTGCCCGAGCGCTGCCGCCCCGCGCTGCCACAACGCCCGCTGCGCGCTCGGCGGAGCGGGCGGCGCCTCCGCGCATGCGCCCGGCAGCCCGAGGGCGGCCGTGAGGCGGGGAGGGAGCGGAGGTGGCCTGGCCATGTCCCTCTGGCCATGTCCCTCTGCCCAGTGCCCCTCTGGCCATGTCCCTCTGGCCATGTCCCTCTGCCCATTGTCTCCGTGCCCCCTGTTCAGATCTGGCCCCGTCGGCCCCTCCCCGGGGCAGGGTGATCCCCTCAGCCGCCCCCCCATCGGGAGCTCCCGGCGGTCGCAGTCCAGGGCTCAGCACGCCCCGGTGGTCGGAAATGCGGGCGCGGCCGTGGTGGCCTCGCCGAACCTCCCCGTCAAGGTGTTTCCAGTCCTGAAGTTGGTATCGGGTTGTGTTCCGGAATTACAATCAATTAGGTGGGAAAAGACCTCTGAGATCGTCGAGTCCAAGCTGTGACCGAGCCACCGTGTCAAGCAGACCGTGGCACTGAGTGCCACATCCAGGCTTTCCTTAACCTTCGCCAGGGACCGTGACTCCACCACCTCCCTGGGCAGCGTGTTCCAATATTAATCACCCTTTCTGTGAAGAAATTTGTCCTAGTTCCAACCTTATAGATAGCCGCAGTCTTTTCTTGTAGGGAAGACATACAAATACGCACACACACACACGCACACTTAATTTTGGTCTTTGATGGAGGATAAAAATTACACCAAAAGTCATGATTTTCCCCTTCAGTGCGCCCCAAGGGTGGCTGCATGGAGCTGTGGGGCTCATTTCTCAGAGATCCGCGCATTTGGATGTGCTCAGTGTGCTCAGACCCCACTCCTCTCACCCCCTCCCCCGTAGGTGCATTTCAGGAACCCTAAAACCTCGTGTTTCACATTAAAAAGTAAATGTTGGTCAGCTTTTTGCACTGCCCAGAACTGATCTGAAACCAGAGAGTTTGATAGCTTAATTTTGTTTGTGACTGGTACCTTCATTTTCACCTCTATGATTTTTAATGGGTGTGTATGGCAAGAAGATAAAGCTCCTCAGAAAATTCACAGCAAATTAATAATCCCTACCTGACTTCAAAGGTGCTTTTGTTAGTGGTGTAGTGGCTTGATTATAAATCACTTAGGAACAATTCACAAAAAATAACAGCTTGGCTTGCCAGAAGGGAGATTGAGGTCTAAATGGTGTGGAGAATAAAATATCATTTATTCTGTGAAAATGGAATTGAAGTTCCCTATAAATATGCAGTGGGGTTTTAAAAAATTTACATTGCTGTTGTCTTCAGATTCAATGAATGTGAAAAATATGAATATGAATTTTTGTGGATCAAATTTTTGGTGGGTTACTGTCCTGTATACCTTTTAAACTTTATATTAAGAGACAACTGACAACGAGCAGAAAAGGAATGAGGTAACACTACAGTCACAGAGATGTTGAGGAAACTGAAAGATGAGACAGAGTTTGCAATAGTTCAGGCGGTGTCTCAGGTTCTTTAATGGATCTTAACCTATAATAAAAGTTAATGCTTCCATATATGTCAGCTGAGAACTGACACTGAGACCATCAGGTTTTAAACAAAAGAAATTACATTAATGTGTCTGAGAGTTCTTTGACAGACTTACCTAGAAACTCAGATCCCTTGAACCAATGGGAGACAAAATACCTCTGCTCTTTGAAAGTTGTGAAGGCCCTGACAACAAATGGTCAGCAGTGACCATGGAGAGAGGCACACACCACCAGAGGTTAAGTTTCCAAGAGAATTGAATTTACATCTGCTTTCTTTGGAAGGCAGGGGGTTTTCCTGTAATAATTTACGAATGCTTGCTACAGGTTGTTTGAATATGCAGTATTCAACCATATCTGTTTAACTTAATAGCAGGTGGTTGGGAAATAACCTGGAAAGGCAATAGATGAAAAATTTCTTTGTAAGGGTCAGGAGACAATATTTAACTTAATAATTATGCAGCACTTTCTTCCTTGATTCCAGGTGCATTGCACAGTTTGTTTGTGAAGGCTTAGGGCCAAAAGCTCAAAAGGGCAATGAAAAAGTTAGAAAACACTGGGAACGGAGGGCAAGAACTGTCACGGCCATATTGGGAGAGAGAAAACTGGCATTGAGCCTTATTGAAAGGAGTAGAGGCATGAAAACAGACCAATATTTGACTCATTGAGGAATCTTACTGTTGTCAGTTTTTAAGGATATAGTTTAATAAAATTTAAACTATTTGTCCAAGGTGGAATTTCTGAACAGAAAGAAGCCCATTAGTATAGGTAATAGTTTTGCTGTGTAAGTACTTTCCTTGGAATTTTGAAAATGAATTCAAACCCCAACTCTCCTACTTTGCATACATGTGAGGAATGTTTGAGTCCCACTTCTCGGGGATGTCTCACTTTTTATAAATACTTAAGTATTCATGAGAACAGCAGTAGTAAATCCACCTGAAGGCCCTAACTTCCTGTTGCTGAGGGGACACTCAATGCCTTTGTCTATGACATTAATGAAGATATTAAATAACACTGGCCCCAAAACAGACCCCTGAGGGACACCACTTGTCACTGATGTCATTGGGACTCTGAGCCGCTGACCACTCTCCTCTGGGTGTGACCATCCAACCACTTTCCCATCCATCTGACAGTCCACTCTTCACATCCATCTCTCTCCAATTTGGAGAGTTTGAATGACGCTCAGTTTTCACCAAAAAGTCTTAAACCTCATTTTTTTCCCAACTTCTGTCATAGTACAGAAATAATTTTAATATAATTAATATTGAAATATAATTTTTAGGCCATATCTGCTTTCATCTCTAAGAGTAAATAGTAATTTGATTATGAAAAGATCGTCATAGTCAATTACACAGTTGCTTCTAACTCCAGGGTACCTTCAGGAGGTTCACTCTTAAAACATGGAGAAAATAGATGCAAAAGTGACAATTCAGCCAGACTTTTCTGGGGTGAAAAAATTATCATTATGGTGTAGCCCAGGACCAGGACAAGGCGTGGGAGAAACAAGGATTTTGGCTGAAGAGAGATGGAAGTCCAAAAGCTACTGCAGTAAAAGAACTGACGAGACTTTAAAAATGGAAGGAAGCAGAATTGTGTCCCAGCACAATAGCTGGGATATTCTACTGTTTTGTACAAAAATATGTTGTTGTATATGCCCTAAATTTAGGCACAGAGTACACATATAAAGGAAGTGTGCCTTAGAAAGTCTTATTTTTTGGATGAGTAATATGCTATGAGTAAAGATACTTAAAAATACAGAACTTGCTTGAAATGGGCAAAGTGAGAATATAAAGTGTGATTTACTGCCAAGGATTATCACGAGTGCTGCCTTTCAAACTCACATATGAGTTTTCCTGTTTATGCTGTGCATTGTGTTTGCACAGCTAATGTGTTCCCTGCACTAGAACATTTCTCCGGATGTCACACTTTTCACATAAATGTAACTGGTTTATTGTTTCTCTGCCATCGAGCAAAGCAAACAAATGTAAAGCCAAGAGGCTTCTAAAGTGCCGTGTCACACGCACATCCAATGTCCTCACCACTCGGGATTTCCTGCTCTGTGGCTTTTTCTCTTCTGATAAATGAGAAACTTCAGCACTGAAGGGGTAAGCCTGATGACAAGAAAACAACACAGATTTTCCCTCCTCCTTTTATCCCTTCATTTTAGTTTGCCATCCAGTTTTGCAGCTTCTGATGCTTCAATACAAGAGTGCAGAATGCAAAGAAGCAATGAACACTGTGGGGGAACTGCATGATATTTTCCAGCATATTCATTTCCCCCCTCCAGTCCCTCTGCCCTGAGATTTGGACTGGAGCAGTGTCCTCTCAGCCACGTTGGGCTAAATGAGCTGGGTTTTAGAGCCCATTAAAGGTGCCTTTTAATCAGGGGGGGAGCTGGTCCCTGGTGAGTGATGTTCTCAGTGTCTCATTGTGACCCCGATGCTGCTGCTGCACGAAGCAGCTCCTGCTGCACCCAGGAACTCACACCAAATGCACGAATTCTGCACTCTTGGGCTGCTTTCAAGTGCCTTTAAATATCACTGTGTAATACATTAACTCGACTCAAGTATTTTGGATTTTTTTATAATCCTTCATCATTCCAGCAAAGCAACACTGGAATGTTTAGTTTTCTGAATGACTGCTCACATCTAAATGGCTTTGTTCCTTCAAAAATTAATTTACAGTTAACTCCACTTCTTGCCCAGACATTGATAGGATTTGATGTGTGTTCCGGTTGCTTTGTGAATTGCTCAGAAAGCACCATTTTGCATCTGTGAAGGTGTTTACCTGAATCATTGTAGATCACACAAGTGTGCAAATGATCAGAGCCAAATATTGCAAAGTAATTGCAAATGTATTTCTATTCTGTAACTTTGATAGGGAGAGCAGGCTGCATATAAGTCCTATACCATTGTTTTTATAATGTATATTTTAGTTTGATTGGTGGCCTCCATGTGGCACCTGAGAAAGTGCCATGATTATTTTTCTGATCCTGACTAATTCTGTATCTCATCATTTCTTCTGTGTTGAAAAAAAAAAAATAACAGGGAAAAGGAAAACAAATAAATAGAAATATTTTAGAACGAACTGGGTCTTTCAGCTGAATAGTTCTTACCTACACATTAACAACCACAAACCTCCAGCACTGCATGACATGAACCTGTAAGTTATTTAAGACAGTTGTAGACCTTGGAACTGAAGATTATGTGCCCAGATCCTGACTGGGGCAACAAAATAAGCAACTTTCGAATCAGGCTTTCCAAGTAGCTTTGTTTTTCACTGAATATGAATGTGAGAATATTCAGAATATTCATAAAATCTAGAAAAAAACCAAATAGCTGATGAAATAATACCATTCTTAAAAGAGAGTCTGAAAGTTAGGGAAATTCCAGTTCCCAAGATATTTGTGGAAATAAGTGATTTTGGATTCACCCTGCTAAACTCCGTCCTGTGACTTTGGAATGTATTTCCATACTTTTAATAGAAGAAGAGTAGGAAATACATGAGTGACTTTTTATTTTATAACACTGTGCAAAGCTTTTGAAAGCCTATTTGGTATAAAAAATAAATAAGCAACTACATTTAATAGGGCTGTTCTAGCAATCTCAGCATCCCTGGAACGTCACAAGCAACTCAGATTTCCTTTCTGTGGTTTGTAGTGTCTTTCCAGAACATCTCAACAAAATAGAATCCTTGCTACATATTTTTTTTCCCTAAAGTCTGTTTTCCTGTTGACAATATAGATCTAATACACACATTTAGTGACAAGGCACACGTACAAAAAGAACAAATATCCCAAATATAAAAGGCAGCATAAATTTAAATGACTGGAAATTGACTTGGTTTGTTACTTCACGCTGTCAGAATTCCACTGACATGATCTTATAAGAGGCAGACCTTTGTGCCTTCTGATTGTAAATAAAAGTCTAAAGAGAAGGGCATTTATTCTGTACAGTCCTCAAATATGTCTTGAATTTCCTCACAACACAATGGTGACAAAATGCTCTGTCATGCTATAACTCTGTTAATTGAGAGACCTGATTAAAAGACCCCAGTTCTTTTCTGGGCAGAATAGATCTCTTGGGGTGAATGACTGACAGACCAGATGGGTGTCCTGCCATTCAGAGGGACCTTGGCAGGCTGGAGGGATGGGCCAGCAGAAGTCTCATGAATTTGAACAATGGGAAGTGACAACTCCTGCCCCTAGGGAGGAATAATCCTGCACAACCGACCTCCTGGAAAGCATCTTGGCAGAAAAGCACGTGGGAGTCCTGGTGAACACCAAGCTGACCGTGCCATGTGCCGCTGTGGGAAAGCATCCTGGTCTGCACCAGGCAGAATGTCCACAGCAGCTGGTGCAGGGTGATCCTTCCCCTCTGCTGAGCTGTGGTGAGACACACCTGGAGAAGGGCCATGGAGACAACTGAGGGCCTGGAGAGGCTGAGAGAGCTGGGACTGCTCAGCCTGGAGAAGAGAATGCTCAAGGGAATCTTTTCCATGTGTGTAAGGATCCGATGGTATCTTCTTCCCATAGAAGACAAAGCCAGACTAATGTCAAATGTGCCTGGGGACAGGAAAAAAGGCAAAGGCACAAACTGAAATACAAGAAATTTCATTTAATTTATTTTTTTGTAATGAGGGTCAAACACTCTAACAGGCTGTCCAGAGAAACTGTGGATGCTGAGTCCTTGAGATATGAAAAATCTGTCTGGACATGACCTTGAGCAACCTGCTCTGAGCAGTTTTGGATGAGAAGGTCTCCAGCAGCACTTTCCTGCATCTGCTGGTTTGTGCTTCTTTCTCCAGACCACCTCCACATAAATGTGAGTTTTGTGAGGGTAAGGACAATAGCAGTGGACTCGACCAAGTCCTCTATTTTGAACCAAGTTGGATGGCACGTGTTAGAAACATGTTAGGGAGTGAGAGGCTTCCCATGGACTGCACCCAGGCCTGCATGGAATCACAAGGATTGAGCTTCTGTATCAGCATCAGTGATGCAATAATTCACCTTTGGCTTATCCTACTTAGCACTGCGAAGAGCAAGTGACTTGCATGTGTTCCTTCTCTGTTTTGAAATGTCTTAACTCTTGTTTCTGGATAGCCAGGGGGATTTATAGGCTGGAGGATTATCACTGTTTCAATATAGCTTGTTTCTACATAGCTAATAGCACGTTAGCAAATAACTGATGGGTGGTCAGGAGCAAGGGGAAAGGTAGTTTAACCTTCAAGCTAAAGATGCACCCTTCTCACCTTGTTTTAACCTTGTAATATCCAGCAACACTGAGAAAGGTGATTCTTTTTTCATGACCACACTGCAGCTGGATCTGATGGTGAGTGCTACAAGCTGTTCTGATAAGCATTCCACTGTTTGCATCTCCACAGTTGATTTAGAAAACTGGTAAGAAACCACCTTGGCAAATTCATGAGCTCTTAAAGAGAAGAAAAAATAGTACAGAAATAGAAAACTCTGTCAGATGAGTGAAGATGAATATGAAAAAATAGTGTATGTGTGAGGGATCTCACCAAAAGGTTATAGAGCAGCAATATGCAGAGAGAGTGCAAACAACAAAGAAGGTAACCATGTTAATGGTTAGAGGAAGACCTAGGAATGGTTTCTCTAGTATTTAGTGAAAGGGAAGAGCAAGAGAGAGCAGTGACCAAAATCCCACTGTCCAAAGAGTTTCTGGTGGATTTGTCAGTTGCCCTGGTCCCTTTAGGGAACAATAAAATGGAAAAAATACTTATTGCCTTGATAGATAATATGTGGAGATATTGCAAGCATGCTTGAGGATAGGATTCAAATGAACAAGTGTCTCGCTAAACTGAAAAAAATAGAGGATGAGGTTGTACAGGAACAATTGAAAAGTAGTATATTGAGGAGTATATATGCATATATTATATATGTGAACTCAAATTACTTTCCAGGGATGGATGAGCATTCAGAAGCCCTGAATTACACAGTTTGGACATCTTTTCATAATGCCTATTGTGGCACCATAATATAAGAAAGATATAAAGATATTAGAAAGCAGGATGAAGAAAGAGGGCCATGAGGATGGAGAAGGGCCTTGAGGAGAAGCAGTGTGAGGAGTGACTGAGGGCACTGGGTCTGTTCAGCCTGGAGGAGACTGAGGGGAGCCCTCACTGCAGTTACACCTTCCTGGTGAGGGGAAGAGGAGGGGCAGACAGTGATCTCTGCTCTGTGGTGGCACTGACAGGACCCAAGGGAATGGCTTGAAGTTGTGTCAGGGCAGGTTTAGGTTGGATATCAGGAAAATGGTTTTTACCCAGAGGGTGGCTGGGCACTGGAACAGGCTCCCCAGGGCAGTGGTCACAGCACCAGCCTGATAGAGCTCAGGGAGTGTTTGGTCAATGCTCTCAGGCACAGGGTGTGACTCCTGGGGCTGTTCTGTGCAGGGCCAGTTGGACTCGGCTGTACTTGTGGGTTCCTTCCAGCTCAGGATATTTTATGATTCTATGAGGTATCCCTGATAAGACTGCTTACCTGTTAGAAGAGAGAGCTTCCAGAGTGATTGGAGACAACCTCAGCACTCTCTTTAATGCCACTGCATCTTGTAGGGAGGTGTTCAGAGCAGGATGGGGAAAAAACAGATCTGTGATAAAGCCATGTAGTGTTATGTCTTTAACTGTTGTTGTGTGCAGTCCTGATGAATTAGATACCCAATAAAGTTTATGAACAGCTCATGCTTCTGTTTTCTGTTTGGGGGCTCTGAGATTTCCTGTACAGCTTCCTGCCAAGAAATGGACTTTCTGGACCTGGAGCAATTCCACTGGCAGAATTCAAAAGGAGCAGCTGCATTTTCCCAATCCATTGCTGTTACACATCATTCCCCCAGTGCAACTTCGGTGGTTTACTGTAGCACTTTTCTTATCTGTTATGGTTCCAAGGGAAACAAGTTTTTATAAACATTCAGTGGCAATTTTGTGCAAACACATTTTATTTTGCTTTCCAGCCATCCAGCAGTATGTGTTACATTTGAGCTGTGAGGTGGCCCTTGCCAAATCAGGGCTAGTAAAATATCAAACTTTTTTAACAAAAAGGGAAGTGTTATCATGCTCTTCATAGTTAGTAACAATATTTTATCCAAAATACTTGAGAAGTGACAACATCTGTTGTTTCTCCAAGGAATATTGTCACAAAATGTATGCTGTTATACATTGAGTTACTATATTTGGACTTAATAACTAATGAGACTTTACCAAATTCACTACATCAAAAAGAAGACTGCATTTTTATCCTAATTTTTGTTTACAGAACGCTCTGAATATGTCCTTGAAATCCGATTTGAAATAGTGAGTGAACAATAAAATATACACCAGCTTTCGTATTTAGAATTTGTTTTGAAAGTCTGAAGACAGGTCAAGTAAGCAGACATTTGAATACTTCCTTAGTTGTCTCTACATCACATTATGGCCAATTTGTCAGCAATAATGCAATACAGGGGCACAAATTCATATTTGGCTTGGAAAATAACAGATTTGCATTGTTGTCTGAAATGCTGTATTTTGTATCTCCATTAAGCAAACCACAGTCGTAAAAATGAATTTCATTTCTTGCTTTCATATTCAATTTTCATGTTAAAAATGGTTTGTATTACTATTATGTTGCATTGCTTTCCAGCATATGCTGATTATTAAATGAAAGATTTAAAATATGCAAATAGGAAGTAATTTATTTGGCTGTTGAATGCTGATTCAAAGTCAATGAATTTTTTTCTTAGGTTTGACTCTTTTGAAATTCATAAGAATGTTTGTATTACCTGGTTTAGATAATATAAACCAGCTTTGGTTTCTTCTGGGAACTCTTTATGAATTTCTATTGTAGTTGCATTTGACTAATGATTTCAGTTCAAGCCATGCAAATCATTAGTGCTGAAAACGATCAGATGAAAATTCCTATTATTCAAGAAAAAGATTTATTTGTTTCGGATGGCTTCTGAAGTTATTACAATGGAAGATGTTAACTATATCTCTTTCCAGTATTTATCCCTATGTTCACTTTGTGCCACACAATATGAATATGAATATCTACAAAATGATCTGTTTCTTCCTAACTTGTCTTTGGGTTTTACAAACACACACACAAAGACAGAAAATTGTTGGGTTTAACTGATTTTTGATGTGCACCACAGAAAAATGTTAATCTATTTTATTGGTCTAAGGGTGTGAAAATGTTTGTTCTTAAAATATACAGAACTTAAATTGTGACTCAAAATTGACCTCACAGTATTCTTTAAAATCTCTAGATCAAGGGCACTTTGGAAAACACCTATCTGATAATTCCAGAAGACTAATGCTTTCAAACTTTGAGACTTAAATTAGAGGTTTGGTTCCCTGGATAGCTGATGTTATTGCTGTGACGGTGAGGAGAAGAGTTTCCTTCACCTATTTGTCTTTTAGTTGTCCCTTCCTCCAGATCTCCTTTCTCCTTTGTTTGTACCTCACCCTCCCTTCTCCATCTTCCTTCCTCCAGCCCTTCCCCAGTTCTGACCATTTGGTCCATCATACCCTCTCCTCTACTTTATTCCAGCTCTGATGCTCCTCAGGACCTCTCCCATCCCGGCAGCAGCAAATTTGTAGTGACTCACCATGTGGGAGTGAACTCTGTGCATTGGCATCAACGGACTTATGAGACATAGAAGTGACAAAGATTTTGGGAGCATTTTGTCTCCAATAACATAAAAATTGCTTAAATTTAGAGGTTAACTGTGCTACTGACAGAAGGCCCCTGAGTTCTTCAAGCACAGAATTGTGATTTTCTGCACTTCATAGGACAGAGAAAATCCTTCTGCATCCCTGGTTTGTCACTTAGAGTTACACCATGGCAACTTCAAAGAAATAAATAATGCTAATCTATGTCCAGCACTGACTAATGAAATTCATTTCAGCATAAATATTTTTACACTCCATCACCCTTCATAGATAGTTTTGTGTGAAACAAAGACGGTGCATTTAGTACAGAATTTAATAAATGGGGAAGAACTGTTACAAGGTTTTGTTCTCCCTGTTATAATGTCCCTGGCAACTGAAGTCAGGACAAATTTGATTGCAACAAGAAACTCCTAATGAGTTTGCCGAGATGCTATCCCCAGCATGTCTCACTAATGAGACTGAGAGGCTGTGATTGGGGGTGGTGTTATATTTATTCTGCACACACAGAAACATTAATAACCCTTTGGAAAGATTAAGTTCCTTCCTAGCAGTATTAATGAATGCAAACTGAGGATGAATGCAAAAAGAAACAAACACATGAACATTTGGTTCAAATTAGCACCATCATTTTTTCCCATCAAGTTGGCATCTTTTTATTCTTTTATTATTTAAAACCTAAATAATTTTTTTTTCTGTTAAACTGGTGGTCTGAACAAACACGTAACTCGACTCAACAAAATTTCCCAGTGGAGACCAGTGAGATTGTGGCATCACTGGAGCAGGGACTGGCACCCTGGGGCTGGGCTGAAATGGAGCTTCTGAGCCATGGGTAGGGTTGAGGAAGGCCCTGAGGGTGCTGGGCAGGACCAAGAAGGTTTATTAATGCACTCAGGGCTTTTATAAATAGGTATGGGCTTTCCTTTGATGGTCAGTAGGCATCTTTCCACAGTTGTGTTAGCTGGGTTGAACACAGTCCAAGTGCAGATCATCATGGTTTTTACATGGGAATAAACTACTTTTTTCCTTACTTGTTTTAGACTTTCAGGAAATCACTGGCACTGGAAAACATCTACAACTTGTATTGCAGTTGTTTACAGATAAAGTGTAAGTTGATTTTTTTCTGTATTACTTTAAATACAAAACGCATTGTGGAGGTCAAGCAAAATCTCTGAAGTCACAGAGTTGCTGTGAGTGAACGTTTCTGTCATAAAGTGAGCACATTACATGCCTCATAAGAGGGACAAAATAACAATTGCTGATGAACTGAGAATTTGGTTTTTCAAGAATGTAATGGATCTGCAGTAACAGATGCTGGGAAAGGGATTTTTTTGACATAGCAGAGCTCCAGGAGCTGCAGTAATGCATCGCCCAATTCCATTGTAGTTGTAACTGAACAAAGATTCAAAAGAACATTATTAAGAAGAACAAATTTTGCTTTAATGGATTTATAATCTTAAACATTGTGACTGATCACACACAGCAGTCATTAGCAGGTAAATGTGCTCAGCAGTGGGAGCTCCATTACCTACACAACAGCAGCTGGGGGAACTCTACTGAGATCAGGGCCAAGGTCCCAGAAGTCAGGAAAGCAGAAGTGAGTTGGACTCTTATACTTTTGTTATAAGATATTTAGTTACATCACCATCCCATTCAATTTACAGAATATGCAAGACTTATCTAAAGTGAGATTCTTCTTGTTTTTCCATGGCTATTTACAAGTCAGGCATCCAGTCTAACTGTGATTTGTAGGTTATCTTGCTAGTCATTGGAGGAAAGTTGTTATCCCCAGAGGGTTTTCAGAAACTTAAAATTCTCAGCAGTGTCTTCATACACTGAACTTTGCCTTTTTTTTTTCGTAGCCCAGAAATGTAAGATTAAATCACTAAAATTAGATGAGGTCAATTCCCTCCCAAGTACAGACGAGAGCTTCCTTCACTATGTTGCGGCCCCTGGCTGCACACCAAATCAAAAGGAACAGAAGGTACAAAATTTTTCTGAAATACAACCTCCCATAGACAGCATATGTGTGGTTTGGTCAGTTTGAGGAGCTGCAAGAGCTACAGCAATTCAGCAATGTTAGGTTCTTTATGGGCTGTAATTAGTTTTAGAATGAGGCTTTACAAGTATGTGCAATCTGAGATTTTGGGGTTTTTTTTGTCCTCACTGGACAGTTGAACAGATTTTCATGAGATTGCAAAAGACTTTTCCCTGACAAAAATATTAATCTGCAAATAAAGGTCAAGCTCCTGCTCTAATACCTGGAGAAAACAGAATGTGCAATGAAAAGGCTGATAGGACTGTTTTACAACACAGGCAAAACAATGTGATTCCCTAGCTGTATTTTCACATAGGTGTGACTAATCAGGGCTGAAATTTTTGCAAATAAATAGCATTATGCAAGCACCAGATATGGGGAAATTTCCTCATAAACAACTGAATTTTGCATAATCTTAAGATATCAAACCCAAGGTCTTTTAATAGCATATATAGCTCAGTCTGTAATAAAATATATTCCAGTTGCTTGTATTGTGATGAAATATGCAAAGCATTATCCTGCTGATAATGGCAGACCTCCTGATTTTCATTATGTCCTGAATATTCAAAGTGTGTTGAGAAAGTTTCAGTTTTCCTGTTCTCCAGAGATTTAAACACCCTTCAGTCTTCCACAAGCAGATGTGAACCCGCTTTCTTCACACTCAACTGGGAGCTGTGCTGACGTTCCAGCGGGTTGTGGAGCCCAAGCTGATGTATCCTCACAGGGTTTGTTAGCTTTGCCCCCTGACAACAGCTTTACACAGCTCCTGCCTGGGAGATGGCTCCTCTCCAGTCTCCCCAGACCACGTCTGCCTGCAGGATCTGTGTAGAGGTGCCCATGGGAAGGAAGTTTAAGAAGTGCTGCCTGTCTTGTACACAGGGGAGGCTGCAGAGACAGTGCTCATAATGTGCACAGTAAACTTGCTTACAGCTGTGAGATTTCTCTTTGGCAGCTCTGAGGGAGCTGGCTGCAATCAGAAACGCACACTGTGCGAGTGCTGCTGTATTAACTCATTCTAATGGTTTCTGTTTTGTTACTACCAGGCATGGTTATGCACAGTGCACAGAAACCAAATTATCAGGAAGAGTGAAAACCTGTCATGGGACAGCTATGTCCCTTTAAATCTGACAAACCAAATAACTTGCAATGGATTTCAGAGCATGTATTATTTATTATCAGTCATATAGTCTCCCTCAGCTGTTATTCAGATTTGACCTGCAGTGTGGAGTTTTGCCAGCAGAGTTATTTCAGCTGCAAGTGTGAAAATAATGGTGCTCCCTTGCTGATAGAGCTGTGCTGCAGGAGAGAGCATTTCTTGGCTTGATTAATGTTGCAGGGGAAAATAACACAACACCTAAGTTGACAGAAACCCCCTCTTGAATGAATCCACACTGCACCTTCACCAGGCTGCTCTGCCAGAATAGCTGTGCTCAAACTGGGGTGTCCACAGAAGCTTCATAGGAGAGTTGAGCTCTCAGAGATAAACAGTCTTTAAAAAACAGCTGAAATGGAAACTAATGCAAAAGAATGAATAATGATTTTTCTCATTTGGCATCCTAGAGAGGGTTATGCATTCTGTGAAACCCTGGATATGCTGAATTCAGTAGCAACGGTCATGTTCTTGTGGGCACTGAACTAAATGCAGGATTCAGGCCGAAATTTATTCTTTGGATCAGGCAAGCCCAATAGAACTAACCTGTTTATCTCTTACATATTTTTTGTTTTCCAAAGAAATCCCAGTATTTAATTCTTTAATATATTGAACTGATAATTATTCTTCATTTCTGTTTATTGGAATGCCAATACTCTCTCTTTCCTTGTTGTTGCTTTATTAATGCATTGTTTTATCAAGATAACGGAAATCGTTAGCACAGTATCCATGGAGAACTCTGAGCTTGTAGGTGTTTATCATCTTCCTTATCCTTTGAGACTTTGCTTTTAATTCAGGGAAATCTCTTCAGATTAATGGACTGAGGGAATGGGCTGAGGGTTAGATGAAGGCAGAAAAGTAAAATAAACATTTCAAGAAGAGCACTGGTGTGCAGAGTGAACACAAAGAACAGAGCAGAGGTGTGGGATGTGCTTTGCAGAGAACTTGCCCCTGAGTCCTGGCTGCAGCTCATTGCAGTGTGCTGCAGTTTTCATTAAAACTGAGTGATTTCCTGTGCTCTTCAAACTGTGCTTTTCTCCCTCCTGGTGCAACATACAAAGGTTCACTTTCTCAGTGGTTTAGTCATCTGTGCACGTGTCGAGTCAGTGTTTAATGCCTTCACATAGCCCCAGGGTACTCCTCGTGTTGCTTGAAGGCCTCAGAGCCAAACCTTTAAAGTGATTAAAAAAAATCAAGTCCAAACTCTATTAAAGGCTGAATTTCAGTCAATTAGCTACTAAGACAGCTGATCTCCCGGGATGATGCAGTTCATAAATCAGAAGATAAAGCACACAGAGCTGGGAGGTTGGACAACCTCAGGGCCACACAAAGTTTTTCTTTCTGAGGAAGCCTCTTCACGTGCCTATCTCCTGCCTAATCCAATCCTCAATATTGCAGTCTAAAGAATAGTGACAAAAATGCACTCTTCAAAGGGACATGCATACACGGAAACCTGAAGGAGATTGGATATCTCAAGACACCCATTAAGGTCTTAATTGCTGCAATCTGGGTTACAGGTAGAAGTTGTATAGCTATGACAGTGATGTAGGGTTGGATTTTAAACCCCCAAATAACTCTACATTAGTTTGGAATAATGATAATAGTATTTTGCAACTTTTATGTTATTTATGTGAAATAGGAGTGGTACTAACTTATGTTTTTGTAGTAAAAACTTACGTTTATGGTAATAACTTATGTTTTTGTCTGTTAGATTTATAATGGCATCATACAGATAACTACACCTAACTAACTGGGTGAGTAATATATTTTATATCTCAAGGTAGTAGAGGATAAGACTGAATACAGAAGAAGCCTTAATTTTGAACACTGGTCTTTCATGAGAGACCATCACGGGCCATTTATCTACCTCACTATACTTTATCTGTCATCTGTCATTTGGATAATATCCATTTGCATTGTGTCCTTTAAATTTTTGCATACCTATTGCCAAGAATCACTGACTAGGAAAAAATATAAACTTCGTATCTGTACAGAAGTTCATTAGAGAAAATTATTCAAAATTCAATTAATTATACTAATTTATTCCTCGAGATGTTAAAAGCCTGTTCTTTTAAGAGTGAGATACTACTATTTGGATTTGAACTGAGATGTGAGAAAAACAAGCAACTGCTATTTATACACTCACAAGTTAGTCAAATGCAAAGGTAGGTGGATATCTAATATACTGATTCTGTACTCACAATTAAATAATAAAAAATAAAGTTACTAACAACAACTACAATTGCTTTCTGTCCAACGAATTTTTTCCTGAAAATCAGAGAAGGATAATTAAACTAACCTAGGAACATAACTGTACTAATCTGTCTACATAAATGCATATTCCAGTATGAAAGTGGCTTTCTCTGCTCAAGCTGAATCAGTTCTAAAGGAATAATGCCAAAACTGGGGGGAAAAAAAGGCCTCTTATAATTAGATTAAAGCGTCCACATATGAATTCGTATTAAAGCCTTGTAGCACTTTAGAATCACAGCTTGCCTTTTATTACCATAATTTTCCATGTGAACAATCTGTAATCTTCTGTCAAATGCCAGTAGCATCAACACATTCTGAGTTCAGTCTTGCATGAGGGTCCTATTCTAAAATAAATTCAGCTGTGTTTCAAGCTGTTCTCTGCATTTCCTTTTTTTTTCTGGTTCTGGGAAACTATGCTGAAAGCTGGCTAGTCACATTTTTTGCCTCACACTGCTGACAAGTAAGTTCTTTTAGAATTTATGGTATTTTTTACTCTCTACTACAGAGTTTCATTCTTCCTCAAGTGAACATGTGTATTTACACAGCCTGTCTAAAATGCTCTTGCCAACTGAGTAAATACTGCTCTGTATATAGAAGAATCTTAAGTTGCTTAAACAAACATAAAAGGGTATGAGTTGATCAAGGAAAAAAGCATTTGTGATTCTAATATCATGTTGGTTTCTGTGTGTTGATGAGGACACATACTGGTTAAAGTCAGTGAATCTGAACGTGCAGATGCATTTTAGCCATGATGTGACTCCATAATAACCCTGGTTTATTTCTGGGAAGATCTGAAGCATGTGTGTTTCAGCTTTGATTGTGGAGTAATTGTCGTCCCATACTTGCAACATGTACTGACAGAGCAGTTCATGCACAGGTTGTGTTCTTCACATCCCCAGGACACCAAGCAGAAGGCAGCAGTGGTGCCTCCCAAGGAGCACAGGCACACAATTCCTCCCTTCTCCACACTTCCTGAATTGCCATTGCACTTTCAGATGGGATGCTTCATCAGCTGTATACTGGTAACAGGAGGGCTGTCACAGAAAAGAGATCTCTCTGCATCTTTTCTATCCCAGCAGAGGCAGTGCATGTGGATCACAGTGACCTCTTCACTCTTGGGATACAAGAAGGAAGAATTTCATAGCTGCCTTGTTGAGTCCCAAGTCCCTGAAGGGTCTTGGGAATCCTTTCAGACTCTGGACTCTGTCACCTAAAAATAGATAGAAGATGGCTTTTCCTTTATTTTCGCATCCCTTGCTTTTGCAGATGTCTGGCAGCCTTGAAGGCTGATGCAGGGCCATCAGCTGTTGCACAGATGCTGTACAGCTGCTCTGCAAAGGTGTGCACGGGGAGCCTGCTCTGACTCAGGGGTATGACAGCAGGGTACACACATCAGCAGTGAAACCACAGCAGCCTCAGCCAGCAATGCTCAGGGCCTCACAATTCCCTCTGGCAGCCTCCAGCAGGATCTCTCTCTTCTAATCAAAGGCAAATTGCCTTTGTAGGCAATTTAGTAGTTCCAAGTGCCTTTCTGTGCACTTCAGGGACTTGTGCACTCGTCCAGCCAGTGTTGCTGTAACTGAGGGATGTGATGCACAGCCTCGGGAGGGGTGTGGGCAGTGTCTGGCTGGGGCAGGTATTGCTGACACCACACACGGGCTCACTCAGTCTGCCTGGGGTTGCCACCCTGCTGCAAAGCTGGCAGATGGGAGAGCTCTTTAGCTCCATCCCCCAGCAGCCTGGTGCTGTGGCTCAAGCCCCTCTTTGTTGATTGCTTAAGGATTTGCTCTGGAGGAGTTGAAGTATGTGCACATACTGCAGTCTGCCAACCCTTCTATGAGGAAAACAGCCTCTGGCAGAAAAGAAGAGAGTTTTGAGACAGACGTTATTGTAAAGTGCTTTGGCAGGACTGCCTGCAGCTCTTCTGTAAAGCCCTCTGTAGTACTGATGTGGAGGAGTCCTACAGACTTCTGTAGGAAGGAGAATAAAGTCCCATTTTATGTACAATGACAATATGTCTTTCTGATGTAAAACCCACATTCTAGGTGTTCTGGGAAAACAGTCACATGGACACCGGGTTTCAGTGATGGAAGTTACTGCTCACTAATTATTTCATTATTTATTATTCAGTGAATTATAAAAGCCATTATTTAGGACTCTAGGAAAAAATGAATAACGTATCTTATTTACATGTTACAGAATGTTTCTGTAATGCCTCAGAGAAATGAACATACCTTTGGCCCTTTCATAGATCCAAATAATTTATTCTTTCTTAATTATGTAATTTGCTAAAACTTATAATGAAGTGATACAGCTAATTTTATTTTTTACTGATGGAGTGGAAGAGGCAAATGTAATTTCCAGTTACTGCAGCAAAGCACCAGGATCTATTTAGAGAAATAAATTGATTTAGATGCCATAAAAAGTGGCAGCACAAAGTCAAAACATTACTCATACTGTTAAATAATTTAGCTAGTGACTTCTGTCTCACTTGAGTATATCCGGCTTGCTACACTTTGGGATTTATATTTGTAGGCCTTTGATCTCTCTGAGATGACTGCCTTTTATATCCTCCCCACAAAACTCAAAGGAACACCTCTGGAATGAAGGTTATGCTCAAAACACTTGTTTCTTTTTCCTGTTCACTTCAGATCCAAAGGCACAAGGCCAGCCAGGAGTGTGAAGCACTTTTTCACTGACCATGATATTTTTCTGGGCAGCTTTTCCTTGTCTTGCAAGTGAGGCAACTGCTTCTCTGGGTGAGATTTCCTTCAGTTTGGTGGATGTCTCACAGAAATTGTGCTATCCTGCAGTCAGTTTCTCTGACAAAGCTTCACCTGGCTGTGGTGGAAGGGAGCTGGTCCCCCCCTACCTGCTGCCTGTTTACAGGCAGTAGCTAATTTTAGCTATGATGTAAATGAAATCCAGTGTCTGATCCAATATCCTCAGGGTGAGTTACCTACTTTATTAATCACAGTTCTAGTTTGAACTCATGTGGCACTTCAAAGTAAATGAAAAACCTCTGAGCCTGAAGCTGATGGCTACCTTGGGACCAGCAGGGTTATACTCATCATGAACAACTACTGGTAGTTTCATTCTGCCTTATATATTCAGTGTATACATTCATATAGGCTTCAAATAGCAAATTAATTTTCAACGTAGGGACACTTTCTGAAATAAAGTAGGTTAAGACAAAAAATAACCTTTAAATTTGTGAAATAAACTCATTACCAGATTGATGCCAGTCAAGCAAGAAGTTAAGTAAATGTTGTTTGGTGGTTAGTTTTTGTTCAGGAGTTAGTGAAGGAAGAACTTAAAGGAAAATTTGAGAAAGAAATTAAAGAAAGGAGAAAAACTAAAATGCCAATATTAGTGAGTATGAATTACAAACAGGAACAAAAAAAGGAATGTCAATAAGGAGAGATAAAGATAGAACAAAAGAGACTGGAAGTTCTGAAGACAAAAATAACACCTTCTCAAGGGTATTAAGCAGAATATAAAATGTAACTGGTATCCGTTGCCACAAGGAGATGGAAATTTTTGAAGAGCAACAGGAAAAACTGTTTATTCAATCAATGGTTTTGTCTTTCGTTTGCAAAGAAACAGAGAAATCTAGTCATAGCACACGAGAATGGAAAAGTGCTTTCCAGTCTGCTTGAGTGAAAGGAATCCCACTAACTCCAGTTTGAGTCCAATGATCCAAGCTGTGCTACTCAGCTGCACCTTATCACTCTCTACAACCACCTGAAAGGAGATTGTAGCGAGGTGGGGGTTGATCTCTTCTCCCAGGAAAACAAGTGCTAGGAAAAATTTCTTTACTGAAAGGGTGGAATAGGCTGCCCAGGGAAGTGGTGGAGTCACCATCCCTGGAAGTGTTCAAACAGCGCGTGGCTGTGGCATTTGGGGATATGGTTTAGTGATGAATGCTGTGGTGCTGCGTTAACAGTTCAGCTTGATCTTAGAGGTCCTTTCCAACCTAAAGGATTCTATGATTGTCTCCAGTCAGGGGCAGGTACTCCAGAGGGGAGTTTATTCCACGGTCTGCTGGCGCCTGTAGCATCCAAACAGCCACAGGCTGAGGTGAGGACCCAGGCCAGGTGTGTATGTTATGTAATGACAATAAAATGATCTCTGTGTTTGTGGCTGCCCTGGCGCTGGGCTCTGCACAGCCGGGCTGGCAGCAGGGCAGGGCACACACACACCTGGCAGCCCTTGATGCCACACAAAGGGACACCATCCTCGACAGCTCCACCCAAGCAGTTAATTAGGGACAGCTTCAACAGGTTCTGTTCATGGCTAAATTCATGATCCCCACCTACAGAAGGGATGATTTGGTCTTGCACTGAAGGTGCCCTTTTTTAGCAGCTGTCAAGATAACAGTCTGTGACAGCATAACCATTGTCTGTCCAGGCAGAGCTTATCATTCTTTGAAATATTCTGGCAGTTTTCCAGGTGTGGCTTTGTGACAGCCTCAGCACTTTGCAGTACCTTTTTATTCCAGGGTCAGTGACTTGGTCATGTACACATTCTTGTTTTAGGATTCTTCAAAACTCCCTTTGCACAGCACTTGTCTCAAGAATATAGGCATACATGCTTATAATGCTTTGTCACCCATGGGTTATTCATATCTGTGTGCTTGCAGCAATGCTACTGGCATGTGGTCTGATTTTTTTGCTTCTCTTTGGAATACAATAATTCTCTCCTTTGTGATGACCTGTTCAAATCACAACTTCCCTAAAAGTGCAGCTGATTAGACCATTCAGTTCCCAGTCTGCACATACTCACCGGGTTCCTGAGGAAACATTTGGAGGTTGCTTCATAACGCATTGATTTTTCAGTACTTTTTTGAAAATAACCTTGAGAAAACACATGTAATGAATTACCACTGTAGCACATAATACCATAACCTGCACTGCTAATAGTTCAACACTGGGTGAAATAGGACACCCAACAAACTAGATGTTGTAGGACAGTAGAACAGCCAGTCCCATTGAGACTTAGTAAATACTTTCTTGATCTCTGATGCCCATATTGTAATTTCTTACTAATTATATTCAGTTTTCTCCTTGGTTTGTTGAGACAGTGTCACTGATTGATTTACTAGGGATTCATAATAAAAGCTCTTTCTTCTACAACTTTTTCCATTCAGCTCCTGTTTTTCCTGTTATAAGAGTATCTGTCATACACTGGGGAGGGGTTGTTTTCAGTCATTCTGATAGGAGAATGATGTTTGGTTGCACACCCAAAACCTGGTGACCACAATATCATTGCAAAATGTGGGCTTCAATTTTAAAATGCAGTCTAATTCTGCATGATAAAGACACCATGGTAAATGATTTTAGTTTTGGGTCCTACCAGTTGAGTTTTAGATGAGAATAATTCTTCATGGTGAGTATTTCCTTCTATTTCTCTATAGGAAGAATGCATCATAATAACTTCCTAAAACTACACAGGCAGTTTCTTCTTGAGGAGTGCTGGATTCCATTAGGGATGGATTTTACCAGTTCAAGGGTCATCAGTTTATGCATGGTCCTTTCACAGATCTGCGATACAGCTCCAGACAGTTACTAAATAAAGCTACTGGTGTGCAGCCTTCTAACATATGGTTAAGACAGCAAACCTTTCTACACTTAATTAGGTTGACTTTCCTTCTATTAATCTCTGCAGTGATGTATTTTAATATCAGCAAACCACATGGACCTGATAATATTGCAATCAGATTAATCTGCAATTATTCTAGCATTTGAAGCTAATGAGAACACAGCTTTTTGAAGGAGCAATAATCCACCTTGGTTATGTACTGAAAACTGTAGGAAGGCCTTAATCACATCATTGCCCGTCAGTGATAATTTATCCCAAATGGATTCAAAGTCTACAGTATTCAGTGTTCCATTCACTACACCTAAATTTCCTAATAAAGTACTTAAAATGCTACATCTCCCTTTCACTTTCAAATATTTTTCAATCCATTGCTTAAGCAGGCTTTGCTCAGCATACATTCCAGTTGAATAATTAGGAAGTTTAATGGAACAGCTACTTAATTTGAACCATATGTAACTCTATTTCAGATTTAAAACACCTTCTGACTTTCCATATTGCCTTTGGAAAGTTGGGTTTCTGGGGACTTTGATTCCAACAGTTGTTGGCATTTGCCCAGTAAAAGGAAACAAGGTGAGCAGATGGAGACAGTCTGTCAGCATGGGCAGGTCCAGCATGGGTACAGAGAAGTCTGACCTGACCTTTCAGGAAGAAGTTTATTCTGGGAAAGCAAAACATTACATGGAGTTAGTACAGTGTGATGCTGGCTGATCACAGGAAGGATTACAGGCTGCCCACGGAGGTTGTGCAGTCTCCCTCTCTGCAGACATTCCAACCCCTCCTGGATGTGTTCCTGTGTCACTGCTTCAGGTGACCCAGCCTTGGCAGAGAGGTTGGACTGGGTGATCCCCAGAGGTCCCTTCCAACCCCAAGGATTCTGTGATTCTGTGAAGCAGAGCAATGAGTGAACAGCTGAATGGCAGAATTGTAAATACCCCAAATGCAGCTGCAGTGTGTGGGAGGGTTTGGGCCAGCTGCAGATTAACTCCATAGGACCCCTGCGGATCCCCACTTGTGGAAACCAGCACTGTTTGGTTGCTTTTCACCAGTTTACAAAGTGGATGGAAGCCATTCCTGTGAAAAGAGCTGTCACACAGTTAGCTGTGATGCAATTATATAGTGTGGCATTTTATCAATGCAGAAATCCCAAGGAAACCGTGCCAAGAGAAAATAACAAAAGAGTTGTGCACAATCTTATGAACCAAGTAAAAATAAATCCCACACAGCAGCACAACCTCAAAGTTCTGGACAAGTGAAATATTCCTGCAGGACAAACAAGGACACTTAGAAAATTACTAAAAGGCAGTGATAAAAATTGAGATGAAGAGCTATCTCTGGACTCATGGCCAGAAGACCAGCCATTCTAGTTTGCTTGGCATATGTTTCATGAGGTTTTACCTTGAAGAGAACTGAAAACAGCACAAGACTCTTGGCTGTAAGAGGAGTGGTTTGTTGAATGCCAGTCTGAGCTGAAATCTTGCAAAATTTTAACCTAACAAACAAACGCTAAGTGGTTTATTTCAGAATTTGAAGAATGAAGTTTTATCACATTTATATATTTTTGTTTATGTGATTTCCAATCAAGGTACCTCTGGACATATCCTTAAGTGTTTGAAAGCTAAAAGAAGTGTCATAACTGTACTAATGTTAACAAACGTATCATATGGAATCCAATTAATTTTGAATGTTAAAGGCAAGACCCAGATTGTCAATAATCACTGGTATGATCATATAACACCACATTAGTCTACGTACTGAGAGCCTTAATTCCTTTGCTATTGCTCTAAACTCAGTGCCATCTAATTCTGCTTTAACCATGATCTGCACCATGTCTGCTTTTAAAGCTAATTTTTTTTTTTTTTTTTTCAGATGAAATATTTTTGATGTCCCCTTTTATGTCATAGTCTAATCCAAACTGCAGGCTGGTTCTCACATACTTTTTGGCTTAACTCACTCCCTTTTCTGGGAAGTGTTCACCCTGTTCCATATTGTCCTTTTCCTGGAAACTCCTTAATATAGCTGCTGCCATTAATCCTTCTGTGATTGTACCACATTCCAAACTGCTCTTGGGCTTGGATCCCATTTTCTGCTTGCTTCCCAAACGCTGCAATGCCCAAACTGCTCATCCAATAAGCTCTTTGGATACCCTTTACTTGGTTCTCATGAATGTCTATGCCTTCAGAAATATGTTTTGCATTTCCTAATTACCTATGGAAAGCATCCTTTGTCTGTAGATTAGAACCCCAGTGTGTGTTTTTCTTTAGCAGGCATCAAGATAATAGTCCCTAAAGGCATAAACAGTGTTTGTTTGGTCACAAACACATTCCCATTTTAGAGTTCCTGAAAATTCCCTTTATGTGAAACTCTAAGCAAGAATGTGTGTATTCTAGCCTAGTGCTATTAATATCTGTGTATTTACAGCAATGTAACTGATACATGTTTAAGTTTATTTGATTCTCTTCAGGATAACTGGAATCTAACGACTCTAGGAGGGATCTTATTTTTCTTTCTCTGCTGTGGGAATCCCAGGTAACTCAGCTAATTTGAGATACATTTAGGTGAGATGGATCACCCTATTAGTAGCAAATGTGGATGTTAAATGAACGTATGAGCACAAGAATATTTCACACTGGCAAACCTGACACCTGGACTCCTAAAAGCAATGAGTTTTCAGATTGCCTTCTGAAAATGTCAGTTTTGAATAAGTATTTGCATGTGGGTGATTCTGAAGATCAAAAACGTGCTCGTATGAGTATTCAAAATGTTCAAGGGGAAGAGAAGGTAACAGGAGGCTTGCTAGATAACATCAGTTCTTGGCAAAATAGTGGAAAAATGATAAAGATTCTGTTGGTAAATACTTAAAAGAGAAGGGTTTATAATTAAGCTTAGTAAATGTATGAAAAATAGGCTTTGTCAAATATATTTCTTTCTTACAATTAGGGTTGATAGAAGTTAAGTACATAATGGACTTTTGTCAATCATTTGATTTACTAAAAATGACATTGATAAGAAAATTAGGACTATGCAGTATCAATAAAGTATGCCTTAAATGGATTAAGAACTGGTTCACAGGACTGAAAGAGTACTTGTCAGCAGGGAGTTATTACTGATTATGACATTTTTAGGAAGGTTCTCTAGTGATTGCTCCTAGTTCTAAAATGAACTTAATTTTCATCAGCTCCATGTTTTCATAACTTTCAGTCAATTAGCAGAAATAAGTGAAAAATAAAATCAGTGGTGTTAGCCCTTGTGAATGGTCCAAAGTGGTGAAGGATGTGAAAAACAAGTTACCCAAACAGAGTGTTCTGGATTACAAGGGAGAAAGTTGAGCTCAAAGAAACACATTTTACTTCAACATGAACTGCTGGGAGGACACATGGCAAGGAATAAGATCTTACTGAGGAGGACAGAGTCTGTCTCCTCAGAAACAGTGAGAGGTTTGGTAGAGAGGTAGCGTGGTCTCCCAGTGTATTGTGCAGTGATAAAGGGTTTATGGTGCATAAACCCCAGAACTGTAAGCAGGGAATATGGACATGATTTCACCTCTCTACATCAAATTCCTCAGGTATGCAGCTGTGATACCAACACTTTCAAAAACATGGTTGAAGGAACAGAGGGGGACAGAGAAGAACGACATCAATTACTCCAAGGTTAAAGAAAATGTTGGAATGCAGCAGACGTCTTTGTTGCTTAGTTAATGCATCAAGGCCCCTGAAAACCACTCCTTCAACACTGTAGTTCTGTCAGTTCTTGGTACCCTCAAAAGAGCTCTGTATATATTTATATAAACTCTTAAGTTTATGGTGCCCTCAAATGAAATTTATAGATACACACACACACACACACACATATTTATATATTTTTTTATATATTTATATGTTTATGTGTATTATATATTCTTGATCTATATAGGATGAAGGCCAGATATTTTCCTTTGCTACTCTTACACTTCTCAGGAACATATGAACCACTGTGACACCTTTGTGTTTGCCTGGAGACAGTAAGAGATTGTGTTACCTTACAGCAACACAAAGGACATGAAGAATGTGTCCAGAAGTCCTTGTGTACTAAACCACTGAGTTGAGCAGTGAATAAAGACACAAAACAACTGGCAGAGTTTTACAACCTGATTGTTAACTTTTGGACAATGTTAAATAAATGCTGTTCATCAGAAATTGCCCATCCAATAGCCCAATACACCCCGAGAAGCTGAAAAAGTTGGAATTCTTTAACTTATCAAATAGAAGGCAGCTTTATAAGAGGATATAAGCACTTCTAAAGGAAAAATATAATAAATAATAAAGGCTTCCCAGTGGGACCAAGCAAAACAAGAATCTAGGCTTGGTTATTAAGGTTGAAAATATTAAAAATACAATTTGATGCATTTTTAGTCTGTTATTTTTCAACAGCAAGGCTGATAAACAACAAAAAAAAGTCCAAAAAGTTTGGGTTTCCACTGTGAATATTATAAAATCAGTGGATTTTATAAAAATGAGGATATCTCTTGGAAGTCATGGAAAAATTGTCTTTAGGAGTTACTGGCCTCTACAAAAGGACCATGTAAAGTTTAATAGCCTGTGCTATAAGGGAAATCAGACTACACGATCCAATACTGGCACCAGAGGCAACAATCTATGAATAAACTGTAGTGAAAGTATTACATGGGAAATTGGATTGGAAAGCACCATTCAATTATCTTATAAATCAGACCAATGGCTGTGATCCTTTCTTGACATTCTGGGGCAGAATATGCTTTTAATTTCCTACTACTAAGACTTAAGTATTCAATCTTGAATTGCCATGAAACATATTTCTGTGTCACATATATAGTGCCATATATCATGATGATAGAAAGCTGAAGGTGTGCTGTAGGATGGGATTTTTAGAGCTGGAAGAAACCCTACTAAGATCAAAGAGGTTGAGTAGAACAGAAAAAGAGGACATCTATCCTTTATTAAATGATACTTGCAGTAGAGAGAAAAAATGAAGAGTTAATATTCTTGGTTCTCTGACCCCTGAGATTAAACTGGTATTACTCTAAAATCACACAGTAGTTACTCTTGTAATGCTGACACTGTGCTTTGAAATTAACCTGTATTTGCTTCAAGTATGAAAGATATTTCCAAAACTCAAAGTAAAAAGGATTGCTTTGCGATCTGCAATGATATTGACTTACTAATTAATTTAAAGTGGCGATTTCATGATTACTGGTTGCCATTAAATTGCTTCTTGCAGGATCATGCAGGGTGTTTGTTTGAAACAGCTACAACAATTTGCCATATAATTGCAGGATCTGAGTGGAATACAGCTGAAACAAATTGCAGGAGACACATTACAAGAGCTGTATCTTCCAGATACAACAGAACAATTTGTTTTGTGATTCCTAACTGCTAGCAAGTCAGTGGAATGAAATGTGCTTTCAGAAGCTACATTGCTGACATCTTGCTGACATCATCTCAATCAGCACAGAAGCTGTCTCTATGCATTCATGCCCTTTGAAAGTTCCAGTAGTTGATGCTGAACAAGCAAAAAATAGCCACAAATACAATAAAAGCACAATAAAAGCCTGTGTGGGAGACACAGGCTGAGCCATGGAGAGGAAAGACAAGAAGAGATTTTAATGAATGAATGAATAAAAAAAAAAATTGTTTCTCTGGGCAGGCTGGGATATGAAATAAATCACCAAATGAAAAAGAAAAGTGACAAAATAATGGCAATCAGAAAGAATGATGATAGGTGAACATAGATGAGCAAATCAGACAAATAATAAATCTCATGACAAGAAAAAATCAAAAAGAAGAAACAAGATACAGAGTAACAGGCAGAAAGAAAGTCAACTTGAAAAAGTTAAATTAAAAAAGGGAGAGAGATCTAAAAGGAGCGAGTTGGTCAAAGAGAGATAAGAAGGTCCCAGCTAACAAAGAGAGCCATGAGTAACAAATACAATTTTCAAATGGTCATGTTGAGGATGAAATAATCAATTTTATTAGGTAACAAAGATTAAGGACAAACAGAAGGAAGAATAATTGTTCTCTGAGCTTTCGTATTTGTGAAGGCTCAGTGTGGCCACAGTTCCTGATTCCTGAGTAGGTAATGACAGGATGGCCTGGAACAGTAAAGAGAGACTTTTTAATTTGTTTTATGTAAGTCCATGCCTTTCTGAAATTGTTTTTCTCATTTGTAGAAGAGTAAGTTGAGATATCTGAGGGTTCTTTGTTTGCATTTTGTTTGTAACATTCCTTTTCTAGGGAGTTACAAAAGAGCCTTTTGAAGTATGAGTTGTGTTTATTTCTTCAGTTTTAAAATAAAAACTCATGTTTTTTAAGAAATAATGCCAATTCTACGACTTCCTCCAAGAATCTAGAAGGGAAAGATGTCGCCCTGTGGTTTTTTACCTCACTGAAAACCTTTAGTGTTACTAAATGACCACGATGGGTTAGTCAGATCTACTGATCTAACAGGACACAGTTGACATGAAAGCACTGCTGTCTTCAGAAGCTTGCTGTCAAACAATGTGCTTGAGATCTCCCCACCCAAAAATGACTCATAGAGAGCAAAGGCACAGAGCAGCTACAGAAAATTGCCCTTATTCAGAGACTAAATGCTTACGTAGACTTCTGTATCTGAATGCAGGCCACGCGATCATGAGAGAGAGGGCTGTGTACACGTTTTCAACAGAGAAGAAAAACTATAATTGTAGATTCTATTCTTTAGTCCCTTTTAGCTGAATGTAGCAGCATTTCTGCAATTTTACCCCTTTTATTGTTTTACAAAGTATTTGCTTGAGTCGGGGTCTCGCTAAAATCTGTTTAGGATCTACAAGCACAGGCTCAGCACAATACAAGATCAGTACCTGTCTATCTGTGCCATTTTCAACTCCTTCTCTTTCTTCTGCTGCCTCTCAGGTGTCACTGGAGCAGCCAGAGCCGAGGATCAGGATTTTCCACTGCCTCCAGCACTAACAACCTTTGCTGTAAAGGGTTTGATCCCAAACAGCTGTGAATTGTCAACAGCCAGCAAGGTTTCGTCCAGACCACACCACCATCCTTACTTTTTTTCACTGTTTAGAAAACGTTCATAGTAATCTGGAAAAACTGATTCACTAAGTATTTTATTCTGTTTCTGTGTGAAACGTTTTTTAGTTGTTTCACAATCTTAAGACTTCCTTCAGATACTTCAAGAACTATGTGCCAAAACTTCTAGCAGACTTCCCTAATATGTTCACTTGAAACCAGCCCGAACAGTGCTTCAGTTGTGATCTTGGTACTGTGGAAGTGAGAAAGAAAGGTACTTATACAGATATTCTTGTTACTTTTTTGTTTTACATTCACATTTGTATTCATTTATCCTTCATCCATCCAAAGCGTTTAAATGCTTCAGAAAAAACAAAGACCTTTTTTTTCCTTTAATATTTTATCTGTTTTTCATATCTGGAATGGGTGTTCGTAAATTTTAACTACATGTTAATGTACTATTTTTATGGTTCTCTAAATGGAGACTGAATGTAAGTAAGTTGAGGTTAATCAGAGATTTCTGGAATGTCAGTAATGTATTTTAAATGCCAGAACAACAGTCTGCTATTCAAAGTGTCAGTAAAACTTCTCCTGGTGATCTTCATTACTTCTGCAGATGTGAGAGAATCTTTATTTGCAGCCACAGATGTTGGATTTGGAGACATAGTGCGTTCAGCCTTAGATGATGGATGCTGATCTATGACAGCACACAGAATAGTGAGAAGGATAATTAGCAATTGGAACCAATCAAAGAATACATCCGAACTGAAGATCTTTATACTAAGATATCTAAAGGGTAAGTTTTAGCACAACTCCAGCTGCTGGAATTAAAAAATCAATTAGGTCTTGGTAAATCACAAGGCATTTATATTGCTGAAAGTCTGATTAGATGATCACAGGACCTTTTTCATCCTAAATGTTATAAAAAGTCACTGATGACTATGAAACCCCAACTTGGCGACTGCCAGGAAATGCTTCACATCTCTGGCAAAATGTAGCAAGAGATGTGTTAAATTGTGTGGTTAGCTGGACCCCTGAAGCTATAAGGATGATGCAGGAGTGCTGCCCTCATGATGATACCAAAAAGAATCATGTCCTTGGCTAGAAACTTGAAAAACTTTGTAAGCTGGTTTAGAGCCCTGTGGGTAAGAACTTGTTGGGAAATGATCCAGTTGTTGCTGAAAGCAAAATTTAAATTAAATGATGCCACTGTGAAATATAAGCAGCTAATTCAAATATAAGGAATTTAAAATCAGCATTCAAATGTTGTTATACTTCTTCAGCAAATAATGGCATTAGGCAGATGCATTTATTTTCAGAGTTTGGTCAAATACATAAAAATACTGTGATAACAGAATTGAGCAGTGTGAATTGCTGTGCTACATCTGACCACTCTTTTGGCAACAGAGAAAAGAAGAGCACTGCCATAAATACAGTGGCTTGCTTGATGTGTGCAGCTCAGTGCACAGCAGTTCTCGGTGCTGGAGGCCTGAGAGGGAAGACAAATGAGAAACAAGTCATGCAGACAGATCCCCAGTGCATCACCATCCCCGTGGATGAGGGGCTCAGCTGAAAGTTTCTTTCTCCACCAAACTGGCACATGGTGTTAGCCTGCTCCTGTGCCTTAAACATTTCCCTCCTGAAGAAGGTCCAGCCTTCCTGGACTCCTTTACCCCTCAGGACTTTCTCCCCGGGCACTCCACCAGGCTCCTTAAGAGGGCAATATCTACCCAATGGATACCCAAGGCACAGTTTTGCTGACCCCCTTCCTTCTCCATGAATGATTATGATTTTCTGATGGCTGTGCCCAAGACTATCTCTGACCATCACATCACCCACCTGTCCCTCTCTGCCCACAAACAACAGATCCAGTGGGTCGCTTTCCTTTGTTGGCTCCCTCAGCAGCAGTGTCTGGAAGTCACCCTCCAGAATCTCCAGGAACCTCCAGGGCTCTACTGCATTTCCAGCAGGCATTTGGTAATTCAAAATCCCCCATGAGAACAAGGGCTAGCGATTGTAATTTCAGGAATGTGGATTCCTCTTCAGTTAATAGGAAGTAATAAGCACTGAAGAAATGAGATTCAGCTCTCAATAGTTTCCCAAACTAATAGCTCTTTGTGAATAGCTCTGCTAATACTGGTGACCCCTATTCCCACTGGATAATTGCTCTTAGTATGCATTTCTATTTTCTGTTCTTGTCTTACAGCACTGTAAGTAATTTAGTTGTATACTATATAGGTGCCTAATGAAATTGTCAAAAGAAAGTTCATTGCCAAGCTAAAAAAATGATGTCAGCTCTTGAGTCTCAATAAGGGTCTTACCTTCAAGCCTGCCTTATTTTTTTCCAAGTATATTAAATATTTTTCATTATGGCTAGAAAAAGTTAGGAAGGGCAAAAAGCCCATCATATGTAGCCTTAAATTCAGACATACCTAATACTACCATAATGAACAGACATGCTATATCTGTAGCTGATAAATTAGGCCACATGATGGCAGGTGAAATGTAGATAAGGTGAGAGTACTGCAGGATGAAAGGAGGAAATAAGACCTGTGTTATGTTGATATGACCAGTCAGAAAGAAAAATGTGTGTCAGCGAGGAGAAATCAATTTAATGTCTGCATTATACAAAACATCAATACAGACAGGATATTAAACTGCATTAGGAGAAGTATCTATAGGTAGATTTACAGGTGGACTGCATAATTTGAAAATATCAGAGGACTAGAAAAGGTAAAGCAGCATGGAGAAATTCTCAAGTGAAGAAAAATATATATACACAGGATTTAGTTGAGCAAGAAATATTAGGAAAGAGATATATTAAATGGTGAATGAAACAGTGAAAGTCAGATGAATGCCCATGCTTATTCCTAGTGTGGGAAAAAATATTAAAATAGCAATCTGGAAAAATTAGTGTAAATTTCATAAAAGAAAGCACATGTTGACACAATGCACCATTAACCCACTGAGTAGCATAAATTCCCTAGAGTCTGTATATTTTATACTCTGCAAGATACTTTCTATCCTAATTACCATTTAATGCAATTCTGAAACTTTGCTATTGATCTTCAGGGCCACCATTGGATAAGGGCCCAGATAAATTAGGTAATATCCTTTCATCTGTAACTTATGAAGACAAATGAGCTCTCCCAGTGTAATGCAACAAGCTATGATGACATTGATCAGGACCAGAGACAGTATTTGAGGCAAAGTGGATTGATACAGAGCAGCCAGCTACAAGAAGGCTGGAGAGGGACTTTTCACAAGGGATGGTGGCTTTAGACTGAAAGAAGGTAGCTGCACTGAATTCCAGCTGATTGAACTTAGAGTAAATAGACATATCTCTTACTTTCCAACTGTAAGTGAAGTCAAGGAGATAAAAACATCAAGCAGCTCAGAAGGACCAGTACCTAAAAAACTGGAAACCAGGGAGTTATCTGATACTCTAGATGATCAGAATGCAAATTTAATTTATCTTCCTAAGCACTTGGATTCTAAGGAAGTTGAATACATTTCACATAAATGGTGTAAGATACATGTATAATAAAAATACATATAATTCTACCACATAGTGATTAGGCAGTAATTTTGGGGGGGAAAAAAAGTACAAATGTATGAACATGCTTTTCAAAAATCTTATCATTTCTGCCTAAGAAAAAGGTTCTTGAAACTGTGTAAGTAACTAGACACCCAGAGACCTACATAGACCCTGTGTGATATATGGAATTCTATTTCAAATACCTATGTAAGGGGAGGAGAATGATCATCCTCTGGAGGTACTTATCTCACTCCTGACCATAGTGGAAGCTGGACATTGATTTTCAATCAGTGAAGTGTGGTGAGATGAATCTCACCATTAGTAACTATAGAAAATCACATCTCAGTGATGTATAGTAGAAATTTAATATTGATTCATTGATGCCAATAGCTGTTGACATCTTGATACCATCCTGGAAAGTCTACTGGGCTGGTTCAGCCTGGTAAATATCAAGATTTTATGGGAGTACTTAAAAGCTACAGACAGTTTTCAAAGAAGCACTAATGTATAGGTGAGATTTCCAGAACCATCCTTTACCTGAATTTCCTATTATCTACATTTCTGCAGTTTCTCCATAGCTGTGTTCTGTTTTGATCAGAGATGATCTGCCCAGCACAGAAGGATAAATCTTCCACATGTTTGTCAGTGCAGTTCAAAGGATTTTTCTTTCTATCCGGCATTTTTTATATTTGTCTAATAAATGAAATCTGGGAGTGGATATGGATGCTTTTAGAGTTGCTAAATTTTTCATGAACAAGGACGTTTTCACAAATTGTGACTAAAAATGATGCCAGATGCAGAAAGCATTTCCAGTGCTGCAGACTGCAGGAAACAAAGGGCGCATTTGTACTTTGGTGCTGAAATCTTTGGATTAACTACTGTGAGCTCATAAGATCAAAACGTTGAGCTCAGCACTGAGGGCTGGGAGTAGCCTTGATCCCCAGATCAGTATTGTCATGTTCCAGCTGTACTGTGGCTGACCTCCTGTTTAGCTAAACCGACTGATTGTGCTGATCAAACCACTCTGATTCTGCTCCATGATAAATATAATAACTCAGCGTGTGGCTCTGGGGGCCCTAAGCTATATTGTCAAATAATGGTGACTGTATTTATGATAAGGTTTTTCCTTTCCCAATTCCTACCAGAGTCACTCTACAGGTTAAAAGAGGGAAGGCATTTGTGATTGCCCTGTCTAACTAACAATCTCTCTGTCGCCCACTTTTTCCAACAATTTCGGTCACGCTCCTTTCAACCCAGTCTGAGATGGAGGGACATCTCAGGGATTGGCAATTCTTCCACGTTTTGTGAAGACTGATAGTTTCATTGAGCAAAAAAGACCCAATAAAATCTTCATTAGTTCTGCCTCTCACAAAATGCTGTGCTGAGTGAAGAGACCTTTAGAGAGAATTAGAGTCCTAATCTGTCATTTTGAACGTCCTCGTTTTCCATTAAACAGAGCAATTTGCAAGATTAAATGCACAGGAATATCTTATTAGTCCTCATTATTTGGACTTTATCTGTTTCTGATTCCTAAAAGCTGATATAAAAACATACACCCTTTGTTTGTTTAACTAGTAAGTGGTCGTATTTCCTTCTAGTATATTCTAAAAATATTTATTCCTCCCAAAATAGAATAAATAGCCCAACATTCACAGTTCAAATCACAATTCCTCTGGATTCAGATTCCAGCAAGGAAGGGCAGTATGAGTGGCAGTTTGTTCAAATTACTTTAATTATTTCACATATCACTGTCATTTTTTGTTGCTGAATTACTGTCAAACAAACCACCTTTATGATCAACTTAACTGCCCCTTTTTTAGCCTTTGGAATACTTTCTGGAGGGATTTCTCTGCGTTTTTACAGATTCCTGGATGAGTGAGAACTACTTCTGATCTAATAGAAGACTCAGATGCTCTCCAGGCATCTTTGACCTGTGTTTAGGCCATGGACAGGTAGGACCAGTCTCTCAGACCTCGCTGTTTACTAATACATATTTTCTAACAAAGCTTTCCCCTGTGCAGTCAGGGAAAATAGACTGGAGATGGATTTCTGATTGTGCATCTTGTTTTACACTGGCCATGGCCCCAGGATAGATCTGAATGAGCTAGGAGCTATTTAATTTTAAACATATTAGCCTTTTTTATTAAATGGAAAAAAACCTAATGATGCTATTCCAGTTTTCTGCCTGAAACCTGGGAGGGTAGTCAGATCCGCAGATCGTCAAGGAGGTTTCACATGTGAAAGTCTGGCTTAGAAAATTTGGAAGTGGTTCAGATATTGAGGTGTGGTGGGGATTTATAAGACTGTACTCTTCTCTATGGTGACTTTAATACAATAGTGAGAAGTTTGCTGTGAAGCTTTTTTATTCATCATCTGATACTGCTGAGGTGAATGCAATATGAATGGTACAGATTACTGCACTCTAAAATTTCTGTAGAAGTAAAATCACTCTTAATGTGGTCAGATGATAAAGAGAATAACAATACATAATCTATACCCCAGCATTAGGTATAAAGGACTCTGTCATCCTTTATCATCAAAAGATTCAACAAAGCACACCTATTCCTTTACAGAGGTCTTCACTTTGGGGATGATTATTAGTTGGCCAAGAAAAGAAGTTCTTATGAATCCAGACTAAGCTGATAAAAGGAAGGAGGAGAGTCTATTATCTAATGTTGTTTCATAATGAGCTATCATAGTGATGGCAATAGTAAGCATTTGGATATAACAGTCTGCAGGAGAGGAAGAGAGCCTAGTCAAACAATTTCAGAGAGTTCAGGATTCTTTTCATGCTGAACCTGACTCCTCTATGCACAAATTTAAATCACAATTTAAATTTGTTTTTTAAAGATTTAGTTAAATTGATATAAAAATTTTGTATGGACATATCTACATCAAATCAAGGGAAAAAGACCAGTGTTCTTTGATACTAATTCTCTTTTGGAGAGGTAACTTTGTCAGGGAGGGCTGGAGCGAGCAGCAGAGACAGAAATCTTGAAAAATCAATTCTGTCATAAAAGAATTAGCTTCAAAGGACCAGAGAAATTATGTAGGAGTGTTCTCCACTCCGTACTGAAGAAGAAGAGAGAATTTAATTCTTTGATAAAGTAATCTTCTCTTTTAATTTTTTCTTCTTTTTTTTTGGTGTGTGTTTCCATTAAGTACAACCATGTTACCATAAAACAGATTCAAGTAGTCTTCCCAAAGAATTCCCTCCAGATGCTTTTACTCTTAGTGCTTGCAATGCCACATTCCAGTACATTCTTTAGTCATCTACAGACGGGTAGCCATAACTTGAATCTTTAAGAGGGACAAAAAGACCTGTTACCATCCTTCCCCAGTAACAGAAATAAAGACGTTTCTCTCTTCTTTTTCCCCTCTAGGTTTCTTGACCTATTAAAAATAGGGGTTTTTTTTTCTTTTTTTTGTACTTTGTAGTTCTGATCTGTGCAATCCATGTTTGGAGCTCTTCATATCTGGCTTTTAAACTATAAATAATTTCAGTCCTTATGCACTTTCAAGAGATGAAGTAATCCAAGGCAAAACATTTTAAGTTAATCAGAACTGATGCCTGAGGTTCTGTGTACCTGCTATGTGTGATGTTCTTCCTCCTTTCTTCTGCTACTTTGAAGCCAAGTACAAGGTGGTCCACAATACTCCAAGTCTAAGTGCTGGAATCTTGTCAACCTCATTTTACCACTTAAATTATACCACAGGAAGGATCAGAGCAGGAACACTCAGTAAATGTGTGCCATGAATTATTAGTGTGGTCGCTGGCACTGCAGACACTGAGCTCCCATCAGCACTCAGGAGTGTTAGTGCCTGCTTTAGTTCTGTGCAGACCATCTCTGTGATTGACATGGAGGCCCAGAAGAGAAGTCAGGCCATTTTTATTTCAGTGCAATCCATCTTTACTTTAAGAAACCCAGGGCACCCATGTCTGTAGCACCCTTCACTCTCCCAGGCTGCTGCTGGAGTGGGACTCATGGCAGGAAACCGCTGGGGTGAACAGGATGTGCTGGACAGCCCCGAGCCTCAGCCCCAAGGTGGGCATTGGCTCAGGTATCTCTTTACTGGGAAATCCCATCCTGGGGTGTTTTGGGAAGAGTGTGGCCACGAGGTCGAGGGAGGGGATCCTCCCCCTCTGCTCAGCCCTGGAGAGGGCACATCTGCAGTGCTGTGTCCAGTTCTGGGCTCCTCAGTTCAGGACAGACATGGAGCTATTGGAGAGGGTCCAGCAGAGGCCACAAATGTGATGAGGAGTCTGGAGCATCTCTCGTATGAGGAGGGACTGCAGGAGCTGGGACTGTTCTATCTGGAGAGAAGACTGAGAAGGGATCTCATTAATACATATAAATATCACAAAGGTGATGCCAAGAGGTGCCAGACTCTTTTCAGTGGTACCCAGTGACAGAACGAGGAGCAATGGCCATAAACTAAAACAAAAGAAGTTTCACCTCAACATGAGGTAGAACTTTATGTTGTAGGTGCCCAGAGCACTGGACCAGGCTGCCTAGGGAGGTCAAGAAGTCCCCCTGCCTGGAGACATTCCAACCCCACCTGGACACGTTCCTGTGTCACCGGCTCCAGGTGACCCAGCCTTGGCAGAGGGGTTGGACTGGGTGATCTCCCAGAGGTCCCTTCCAACCCAAAAAATTCTGTGATTGTGTAAAATTCAGCTCCACGGGACGCGGCCATTTTGGTGCACTTCCAAAAAACCAGCGGGTCTGGGGTTTTTATCTCCTTCCAGCTTCTGCCCAACCCGGCGCCTGTGGGATGGCACCGGGCTCCCTGCAGCGGGCCAGGCACCAGCGCCTGAGGGCTGGGCGGGTCGGATCGGGTCAGGTCGGGTCAGGTCGGGTCAGGTCGGGTCAGGTCGGGTCGGGTCGGGTCGGGTCGGGTCGGATCGGGTCGGATCGGGTCGGATCGG